>PVLD010033376.1:0-13726 GCA_004027595.1 Dinomys branickii
AGTTTCTGTTTTGATGTTGAGGTCTATGATCCATTTTGACCTGAGTTTGGTGCATGGTGATAGACTGGGGTCTATTTTCAGTTTTCGGCAAGAGGCAAGCCAGCTTTTCCAGCACCATTTATTAAACAGGCCTTCTTTTTTCCAGTGGGTTTGGTTGACCCCTTTGTCAAATATTAGGTAGCTGAGTGGGTTTTTTGTCCTAGTTTAGTTTTGAGTTAGGGAAGCAAGCTATAATTGTGCCAGGTTATTAAAGTACATTGTGGTCTAAGGATAGAGCAGCGTTGCTGGACAGCATATGGTAGTTGGAATATAATATGGAGCTATGCATTCTGAATCACCCCGGGGGCTTTTAAAAATTATCAATGTTTTGGGTTCTTAGTCGTGACAAATGAATCTTTGGATATATTCTGGGAAAAAAGAATAAAAGCAAACTCTCTTCTGGTGATCTTGATCTGCTAGCTCCAGTACTACAGAGGTAAAAAGTTAGAATAGATGAATGAACAGGAGTGAAGGTAGACAGGAGTTACTTTGAATATAAATATGCATTGCAGTTTTGAGGCTATTCTAATTCTTATTAGGTTAGTGTGGATTCAAGAATAGTGGTTTGTTTTAGCCACAATTGCCAGCTTGCTTTGGAAGGACAGTTAGAGATACATTTAATTGCGTCTAAATGATTATCTGTCTGTCTGATTATCTAATCAATCAGGCTTCAAGCAGGGATGAGTAAACCCAGGCAAATGAAGTGCACACAGTTGTTCGTACTGTTTTCTTTATTAAAGAATCTTCGTTACATCTTCAAGCATAACAGCTCTTACAGGCAAATGTAAATCACATTGAGTCAAATATGCTTGAAGAAGGAACCTTCACAGTATGAAGAGAAGGAGAATGACTGCTCTCCTCTGGATTCCTCCAGTGGAACAGTCTTCCTGAGATGTGCAGCTCTTGTCAATATGAAGTTTGTCCTCCTGTGTTTGGGACTTCACTGAGCATGCTCAGGGTCATTCATAGCTACAGAGGAGACAAGAAGTTGTTGAACTACATTGACTCATGATGCTCAGACCTTTTAGGAGGCTCCCCACACTGAGTAAGAAACTGGCCGTGAGCCAAGCCCTTCCTCCTCATGCTTTGCAGTTGGGGAGGGAGAGAGGGCACTGACCTTAGTTCAGTCGTTCCTACCTCATAGTACACTCTTATTAATAGTCACCTGTGCCTTTGATGGGATTTCTTTAGGTAAGGAAGGGTGATGTCTGGGCCTGTATTGCTTTTTTTCTCATATGTAAAGCTTATATGAGTTAGCAATATGGACAGAGCTTCAAGGAATCCAGATAAATTCTCTTTAGCCTGCTTGGGTGGGTATTCACCTTTGACAACCTGTTCCAGTTCCCCAGACTCCTGTACACTTTCTGGAGATCCTGCCTCTGAGGATGGGCCCCTGCTTGATGAGGGGTCTTCTTATGAAATTTATTTGAAAGGACTTCCTGTGCTCTGCTGCTGTTCCCTTCATGACTGCTACTAATAAATGAAGAATTTTGCTTCCTTTTGTAGTGTCTTCCTGCCCAGTTGAAAGGCCCCACAAAGGCGGAGACTTTGGTAGCTTTTATTCATTGTAGCCTCAATTGCATTTGACAAGTAACAGATGATTATTTGGTAAAATGCTTGCTCACCACTGTTTGCTGCATGGGTAGCCCCTGTGTTCATGACAAAACACAACTGAACCTCCTGTCTCTCAGATACCATAGCCCAGTGGTGGCATGTGCTCCTGAAGGTACGGAAGGAGGCTCAGGATGGTGAAGGTGAAAGGTAATTTGGTCACCTGCTCACAGAGGTGGCCAACTTGTCACTGTGGAACTAAGTGCTCACACAGACTCAACATGTCTATCCTGTCCATCAAGTGGGACTTCTCAGGGGAGACAGAACAGTGTGTCCTCTTCTGTTTATCTGCAAACACCTTGATGATGTTGAGACTGGTGGTGAGTAGGGGAGTAGGTGGTGAATTGGGGGCGATGGCAGCAAATGAGACAGGATGCTTGCGTTAGCGCAGGGAGAAAGTCACCTTTGAAATAATTTTGTCTTGGTGTGCTGATACAGCACATGGCTGTGGTAAGACAACTAAAGCTCACAAAAAAGAAAAGGTCAGTGTGAAGGATTGTGTGTTATGAATATTTCATTTAGTGTTCCACCATTCACAGGATTAGGAGCAAAAGACACCGTTCTAGTGGCCTCTTCTGAAACTGCTTTGTGATGTCCACACTCAGAGTGAGTAGAACCAGGAATCTGTCTTTGGTCCAGTTCCTTCTTGTACCTTCAACTGTTTCTTTCTCTGAAAAAGAATGGGAATAGCACCCGGTTATTTTGTAGATTGATTAAAGAAAAGGAAACAGTGAGTTCGAGCTCAACTGAAAGTAGTGAGGCATGGGGATAAAATACTACTTGATGGGAGGGACTTTACTGGGACGTAGTTTACTCATCACAAGTTCTGGACTGACTTAATAAGGCAGCATTTAAATGTACCTTCTGAAAGTGCCTTTTCAGCATGCCTCTTGCTAGAGGGAAGAGCCAAGTGTCTCTTCTTCTTGGGTGTATAGTAATGCTGACCCTGACCTCTGGTGGACTTACATTACTTTTGCCGTGGGTCTTCCTGTTTCTTCCCTTCCATCTCTACATCTCCTTTAGCTTCTACCCATGTGGATGCTTCCAACCTTAATCAGCCAGGTAAAGCATATGAAGGACCATAGCTTTAGAATCCTATGTGCTAATACATTTATTTAAAATTGTAGGTTCTTACTCTGTGGGTCTGGAGTAGGTGTGGCATCCTGCATTTGGAACAGGCTCCCAGGTGGTGCTGGTGGTCTGTCCTAATAGCAGAGTTTTTGTTTAAGGATGTAAAAGAGTGAGTGAGGTGGGGATGCTGTTTCATTAGAATGTGGTGTTGGACAGACCACAGCTGGTCACCCGGTTTGCTTATCTATAGGACGATCAACCCGCATGTCTCACTAAGTTGTTGTTAGAATACACACCTGCTTTTGAATGAAGTGGAATTGGAGAGAGATGAGAACCTTGTATCCAGCCAAACCCCGGCGACTTAATGACTTAGCCAAACCCATCCTCAAAATAAAAATAAGGGCTGGAGATATAGCTCAGTTGGAATGTGTTGGGGTTCAATCTCCACTACTACATGTACAGGAGAAACATTATGATGGTCAGGTTTCACCCCAGATCAATTAGATTATACTTTCTGTGACTGATATGTTCACTCTGGAGTTCTGTGTTATCTTTCACCCATCACTTCCTATGATTAGGATTAGCTGTGGGTACTTCAAGCACCCTCCTAAGAGTGGCTTAACTAGAATTGAGATTCATTGCTTTCTGGCTCCCTGACTGCTGGTGTCTGCTATCCAGAGCTGTCAGTGTCTTCTACTCATGTTCCACACTACTCCAGGCAGCTGTCTGTCTAGTCAATATGTTGTCACAACCTGTGGGAGCAAGGAAGGTTTGAGCTGCCTTTGGACTTGGCTAGGACCATGTCTGCCTAATCTCTCAGGAGCCAGAGCTGAGTCTCAGGGTTGGGACTGCCCATGGAGGCTGGGAAGTGTGACTTCATTCTGTGATGCTTATGTATGCTCTGCCACATTAGAGCAGCCTGCAAGGGGGACACATGTCATTTGATGCCTGAGCCAGGAAAACAGGTCAGACTAGGGAAGGGAAAATGTTTCCAATCCTCTTGATTGATACTTCCAGTGGAGTCTGACCTTTGTTATCTGTTGTGGTCCTGAATGTTGTGCAGGAAATGTCTGGGATAATAGTGATGTGCGGGAATCCTGGTAGGTGTATCATTAGATGTGCCAGGAGACAGCCTGTACATTTCATACCCACCCCCTTGGAATACTGTCTAAAGAAAGAGAAGGTATTTATTTAGCCATATCTGTTTTTCCATCTTGCCAGATTACTTGAGAATACCTGTTATGATATCAGGTACCCTGAATTCCATGCTGTGTCCTCAAAGACCCCCCCAGTAAGTGACCCACATCTTTCCCTCTGGCTTTAAGGAAAGAAGCTGCATGCTGCTTGCTCGTTGAGCACTGATTTCTTCTTATTGGCTTTGTTTAGAGATGTGTCCTGGGGGCACTCCTGGGATCTGTACTTTGTGTGTGCACGCGTGCGCATGTGTGAGAACCATGGGTACTTTGGTGGAGACATTTTCTCTCCATTTTCTGTCATGTCCCACACACAGCCTTCTGTGGATTGTGCCTACAGGCAGTACTTCATCCCAGCAAGACATGGATGGTGTAGGGAAGACGCACCAGTATTTTTTTTTTAAAGAGGAAAACAAAAATAAAGTAAGAACTCCCCTCAACTACTTTTGCTCTTGAGGAATTTTCTCAAGTGGTGTTTATCTAGTTAGTCTGGTGTCACTTAGAATCCTTCAGGATGGATGCTATGTAAATCTTGGAATGAGTGTAATTTTAAAAATTATGACAAGAACTTTTCTAAGATGGAAATTGTATAGAAGGGAACAAAATGGCATCATAACTTGGTTCAGGAGTGGCAGACCTGCAAGCAAGGCCTGTAGTGTTTGGTCTGGTGCCTGCTGTCTGGGCTTCTCTTAGGGTCAGATCTTGATCTCTGGATCCCATGGAGCTCGTGGGTGGGCATAGAGCTATATCCATGGGGCAAGATCTAAAAGAGCTGACTTCAACCTCCTGGATCCAGCTGTCCTGATTCCCTCAGAATTGGGAATGTTAGAACCTAGAGGTCAGAAGAGACTGTAAAAGTTCTTAAACTGGCTTTCCAGCCCAACAGGTGGTCTCTGTCCTCTTACAAACTTAGGCATTCATAGTTTTGCCTTACGCCCAACCTGACACTGGTTCCTGGAACTTACCAGCGTTGCCTTTGGAATCAGCACATTACAAATCTACTTTGCTGACAGACACCACTCCAAATGCTGGAGACTGCCAGCTCTCCTTTCTGCAGCCTCCCCACCTCCAGACCAACGGACTTCTTGAGCCGCTTAGCATGTTATACCAATTCCCAGCACTTTGTTGTGTGGGCCCTTTAGGCAAAGTTTCTTAAGGCACGTTAACTAGAAATTACCCTGTAAAGTACCAGCATGATTGAAAATCATTTTCTTTTTGTGAGAATGCCAATAAGGGCACTGAGAAGAGGAAGCCAGGAGTCTGGGTGCAGCCCGGCCTCTCATGTGCTGTGTTGCTTGGGCTGCAGTGCTCTCTCTGTACATGGGATTGTTGACAATGTCATCTGCTGAGGTATCATGAGGATTCAGGGAAGTGCTTATGAACAGTTTCCGCACATGTTGTGCATGAAAATTCATGTGCTGTGATAATCGGACCCACCTAATCCAGGGTCCTCTGTGTTAGTCACTGTTAAGCACAGGATGTAATTTCTTCTCACTAGATATTCTTATCAGTAGAGACTTGTGTCATTGCCAGCTTAAATATGAAGAGACTGTTCCCCGCTGGGGTGTGGCCCTGAGAATAAGGTTGCTTTCCAGGTCATGGTACATAGAGATATAGTAGAATAGAGTGGAAATCTAAAGTAAAAAGGAAACAAAATTTTGGAATATTTTTTAAAAGGTAACTGTGATTGTTAACCGGTATATTTGAGAGTTTTTCAAGTAACCTCTGTGGACACTTCTGTTAGTGATTCAGAGAGCATAGATAATTTTTTAAAGATGAGCAGGTACAGTGTCCATCCTTAAGAGGGAGTAGGAAGAGGTTGATTGTGGTTAATTATAGGGTGATCTTTGGGGTCTGTACAGGCCCTATAAAATACTGAAAATCTTTTTGTAATCACAGATTAGGGCACAGATGGTACCTTGTGAAAGTGAAAAGGAAGTTGGGCCAGATAAATTGGATTTCCTTCTGTGATACAGTGACTATTCTTTGACTCAGAAAGTACAGACAGAACCTATCTAGACTTCACTGGGTTTTGGGTAGCAACTACCTTGACATTCTCAGCGAGGCCTGAAGATAACATGCATATGACATGGTCATACTTTGTACAGTTTGTGGCCATGCGCGTTTGTATTTGTCCTCCCTCTGGATGAGCAAATGTGTGAGACATCATGTATAAGTTTACTGCATGTTGTTGTCCACGGGACAGAGGGACCAGACCTGCGGGAAGCTCATGAGCAGTTTCTTCCCATCTGTGTACTCTTCCCTGCATGTGCAAGCTTTGAAAGTCTAGGTACCTGTCCTAGTCTTTAATGTTACAAATTTTTAACAGTCTATAATGTAAAGCGTAATCTTCCCTTATAAGTTAGGCAGTTTGTAAATTCCTCTTGTAACTCTTGCTTGGTGGTGGAATTATATTTTTATTAACGACTTAGCAGTTTACCCCAAGTGTCACTTGGGTAGTGAATTTGTTTATGTACTGACTATCTCACCTGTCACTTGGGCAGCTGTCATTTGAACTGGTGAGTTTATATATTGAGTGAATTTGATAAAATTGTCATTTTTACATTAGCTGCTGCTGCTGTTATGTAGTCTACTTGGGAAAACTAGGTATAACTACATCACTCAACTACAGTTCTAAAGGTTAGTGGTATTAGCTACAGACAGTGTCACAAGATACCACAGGATTAATTGACCCTGAAGCTGTAGGCTTCAAAGAAGATTAAATCACTTTCCACTAGGATGTCAGGAGAAACTCATATCAATTGTGCTTTAGAAGATTTTTCATTTAAAAATGGGAGTCGTAAGCCTAGATGAGTGAGGGTCCCTCCTGTGCACTATTGGGTTTTTTAGAAAAATGACAGGAATGCTTTGGAAAGGTTAATGAAAACTGGGACTTACAGAACCAGATAGTTTCTCCTCCTGGCATAGAAGATTGAAAACTTTGAATATCCAGTGACTCATGTTGTGTGCAGTACTGAATGTAGTAGATTTAAAGCAAAGATAATCTTTTTGTTCAGATTTAGAGTTCAAAATGATTATTTTGGAAATTT
Source organism: Dinomys branickii (assembly GCA_004027595.1). NCBI lineage: Eukaryota > Metazoa > Chordata > Mammalia > Rodentia > Dinomyidae > Dinomys > Dinomys branickii. Next base: position 6,965 of record PVLD010033376.1, read on the forward strand.
GATTAGGCCCTGGCTCTAGAGACTTCAACTGAACAGTTTTGAGGTAGGTCCTAGGGATCTGCACTCAGCAAGGTTCCAGGCAGTTGCTGGCCAAGTGGCTGGTCCTCTGACCGTTCTGAGGAATGCTGCTTTACAAGATCACCTGATGATGTCATCCAAGGGTTGAATGTCCTGCAAAGGCCTATGTGTTACAGGCTCAGTCCTCAAGGTTCTGCTCTTGGAAGGTGGTGGAATGTTTAGCAAGAGGGCCCCGTCGAAAGTCCTTAAATTTCCAGGCTGTGTCCTTGAAGGCGATGTCACTGCTCTTTGTTCTTTTTTGCTTCCGGGCCATGGAGTGAGCAGTTTTAGCTTTTTACTGTGTGCTCCCTGCCACTGCCATGAAACCATTCCCATCAGAAGTTCAAAGTCATGGATCCACTCCATCCTGGACCAGACTCTCTAAAACCATGTGCCAAAATTAAACCTTTTTGTTTTTTTCAAGTTAGTTTTGAAGCCTGTTGTTATAGAAAAACTAATAAGTCTGAGTTTTATAAATATGAGCTATTCATATTTTCTCTATTGTTGCTTTTATATCTGGGACTAATCTTACTGGTTGGCATCATTTCTCTAGTCCTGGAATTACCAAGCAGATTGTTGGTGCACATGGTCACTCAAGGAGGGATTTGGTGGTTCAGAGTGTTTCTGTTAAGGTATCCAACATTTTATTATTTTTACTTTTGCACAAAATTGTTTTTTTATATATATATCAGGGTTCATGTCTTCTTTATGTAAAATTGGTAGTTAAGGAATTAACTGTGGGAAAAACAATGTTGCTTCTCAATCTGAAAGATGTTTAACAAGCCAGGGCCCTGAAAAGCAGATAAAGTCTTCTCACAGGGGAGTGAGGTGAGATGTCTGTCATGGATAATGAAGAGTTTTAGCAGGAACATATTCATGCAGAAGTACACAAAATTGTGGATATCGTGGGGATAAAAAGTGTTTTATGGTTTATATTGTATGGTATGCATATTGTGTTTTGTATTTATTTTCATTTCATTGAATTCTGGATTAGTTGACTGTGGTGCACATTTTCTTAAATGCAAAAAATTGCTGGGCACAGAAGCATACACCTGCAACCCCAGTGACTTGGAAGCTTAAGGGAGGAAGACCACAAGTTTGAGGCCAGCCTGCGCAACTTAGTGAGACCATGTCACAAAATCAGTGAAAAGGCCTGGAGTTATAGCTCACTGGTAGCGGTTTGCTTAGCATGCGTGAGGTTCTGTATTTAATCCCCAGTACAAAAGCAGCAAAACAAAGCAAAAGCACATATCACAATGTTTTGTTTAAGAAAATGGGCTGCATGAGATCATTTTTGGGTATCATCCTGGTGTAGGGGACCAGGTACAGTAATAATTGTAACCTGTGAGTACCAGGAGGTATGGTACCAGTCTGTGTCCTTTTCTGCACACTGCAAAGAAGTTGTATCCCTATGTTATAGCAGTTGTAAGTGTAGAAGCTTCTCCCAGCAGTCCAGCTCAGATTTTGAACTTGGGGGCATGCTTCTGCATACAGGAGGCTCTCCATCTCCCATGTGTCCCCTTTGTAATTCTGTCTTGCCTAGACCTCACCAGGTCTCTTGATAACTCCTGCTTTCAAGAATCCGAAGGTTTTTTTTAAGCAAAAGATTCACTACTTACTACCAGATGATTTGATGACTTCTGAAGGCTTGTAGTTTCCTTGTGGTGTGAAAAGAATGTGTGCTGGGCATTAGTAGCTTGGGTTCTAGAACCATCTCTGGGACTGCACTGTGACATTTTTTTCTGTTTCCTCCCCTGGAAATAGAATAGGAAGGAAGCCACTCTCAGCCGAAAGTTGCATGAAGGTTTTAAATTTCTTTAGGACAATCGACAGTCTTTCCTAACAGTGGTATATTTTATACAAACAACACTTACAAAGTGGTAATTTAATATCTGATCAAGGAAACTCTTAAAAGAACTAATACCATTTTCTGCAAGAAACATTTCTGATCTTGAGTAGATGAGAAAAATTGCTTCCTTTTATATCTTCTTAGTGCCACATGATTATCCTTTGAGATTCTCTTTCCTTCAACACTGTGTTATAGTTACGAGTGTATATATTGCCTTCTGTTTTATTTCTAAAGCACAGAGTAAATCTTATGTATTCTGCAGTTTTTAATGGATCCATTTAAATCCTTTTTTGATAAGTAGACTAATGAAAAATAGAATTAGTGGCTTGAAATTTGTGTGATTTTAAGTGCATTATGCTCAACTTTAAGTTTTTGAGTTCAGATTTTTGCTATCCTCTAGATCAACTGTAGTTTTGCATGGAGTAAAGAATTGCATAACTGAAGCGAGTATTTTAGGTTCCCTGAATACTTGTGGAAAACTAATAGCAGCACCTGCATTGTTAAGTTAGTTTCTGCACATCCATCTGAGTCACCATTACGAATGTCAAAAGTCTTTCTTTGTAAGTGGTTTCTGCAGAGAGCTTCTCCCAAATGTTCCACATTAATCTGCTATGGTAGCTTGGCTTCCAGGAACAAACCAGGTAGCAGACATAAGGATGAAGAAGGGGGGCAGCAGCCAGGTCTTGGTGCTGCAGCCTGCCAGAGGGACTTTGGCAGGGTGGGATTGGGTGTGAGTCACTGCATTCCTGGGGGATGATCCTTGGCCAGGCTTTTAATGTGTCCCTGTGTTGGATGACCAGTGGAGAGCAAAGAAAGAATGATGAGAAGGCCTTCCACTAGCTCCTTGCCTAAATATGTACCCCAGTTTTATGTTGAAGATTAAATGTAGTCTTTAGAGCATCTCATTGAGTAGCAAATACAGGATTGTGATGGCTATTCATATCACAGCCACAGTCACAAAAGATGCTCATTTGGGAAACAAAGCTTAGACTTACGCCTTACAGTGGGCATTTCCTAAGATCTTTGCCCACCTCATACAGACCTGCTAAAATACCAACCTATTTGGGATATTTTGGTCAGTTTTATCAAAGTTCTATTTAAAATAGAACAAATAGAATTACTTACTTTTGAATACTATGTCAAAACACTTAACTATTTGGTATATATGAATAATAAGAAAGAACCCTTCACTCCTCTGTTTCCAAAGCAAAAGCATAAACAACTTTTTACTTGGCAGGGACTTTACTATGTTTCTAAAAAGCCAGCAAGTACTGTTCTTAAAACAGGCCCATCTGTTCCTCTGCATAGGAAAATCCTATTCAAATCCTAACTAAATTTCTACTATATTGATGTGACAGATTGTAGGAATTTTTTTAAGGGGAGACTGCAACCTATATGATGATTTTCTGTTAAACATTGAATAGAAATATGGATAGTAAATCTCCAAAATAAGTTATAAATCTTGATCTTTGTACAGAAAGAAGAAACAGTTTCAAGAGAAGTCGGCATGGATTTGATTGTTACAAAGGCATTGACATTTTAAAATGGGAGAATACAGGTTGTGTCTCTGTACTGACCTCTGAAGAAGGTGGCTAGTAGCCAGATGTAGCATTTGAGTACTTGAAATGTGATTAGTGCAAATGAAGAGCTGAACTTTTGATTTTATTTACTTTAATCACATTCAGCTACGTATTGCTAGTGGCTGTGGGGCAGCACAGTTCTGGAAGGTAAACCTTTTGGGTGAATTATTCTATAGTATTAAGTTAGACGATGTGGACTCCTTTTCTTAGCACCCAGCAAAGTCTTCCTGTTTGATGCTGTTATAAGAATGACCATAGCATCTCAGTAGGGTACTAGTAGACTAAGGTCGGCTAGTTTATAACACAGATTGGGGATTTGTATTACTTATGGGTATTTAGTTTAATAGGCCAATTCTGGACTAGCTGTACATTTCATGGCAAGATTCAGGAATAGAATGAATAATGAATAGACACCCAAGATGTCCTTCCTGCTTGACCCAGGCATGCAGTCCTCCTCCCTGAACACCTGAGACCTTCCAGGCCTGAGGGTTCATCTCCAAAGGCTGAGGTCAACTGTGTCCAGGAACGTCACTTAGTGCTAGATCAGATTTCCTTCACCACTGGTATGTACATTAGTGGTTTGTTGCTGGTTAAGCTTGTTTGGTTCCTTTGCCTTTTCACATAGCATATCCTGCATGTATACTACTGCGCAGTACTAAATTGGGGTGTATATCTGTATAGTTGTATGCGATGAATCCTTAGTATGATGATATTTGGTCCTTACAGCACAGAACATTTCACTGTAACACTGGGCTGTGCCCTCCAAAGCGCCACAGTATGTAAACAGATTGGTGGTGCATGTCTGGTGTTCAGATTTTCTGGAGATTGGGAATGATTAGAAGTGAGAAGCTATCTAGCAGGGTCCTGGGGGCAGGGAAGGCAATAATGGAAGCAAAACTATATATACATTCATAGCAGGTGATTTAATTTGACAAAGGTGAATTTTGGAGTTTGGAGATTGCTAATGATACTGCTTATAGATATTCTTTGATTTTCTGTCAAGTAGAAAGTAAAATTGAACAATTACTTTAACTCTGATTAAATAGAATCAACTTTATACCCTCCTTGCCCCAGTTCCATCACAGCGAGGATGGGATTATCAGAGTTGGCAGGACCTCTGTTTCTAATCTTAATTTTTTTTTCTGTACCCCCTTTTTCCTTTTTGGAGATGAGTTGAACTGCTCTGTATTTTTTTCCTGCCAGTGTACTGTTCTTTGGTTTCGGAAGTGTGCTATATTTGTACTGTGCTTTAAATGTACACAATAGTTCTAAATTGCTACTTTTCTTTGAAGTTAGGTATAACATTTTAATTAAAATGTCATCTATGAATCAAGCACAGTCTCCAATTCAGTACAAGTGCAGTAATTCCCCCAGTCTGCAGTCCAAGAGGTTTTGGAAGACAGTCACTATGGTTTAGCTCCTTGAGAGCTCTCCTCAAACCCACGTTTAACTGTCCTTCTGAGTGTGCATGCAGACTCCATGTCCTCCAGTCTTGGGTGCACTAATGGGGCCAGAGCCTGGGTATTTCCTAGGGTGCAGCTTCCTTAGAGCAGTTGTCTTTTGAGTGTTCCTTTCCAGAGAAGGTATTTAGCTGGCCTCCAGCATGAGGGTCCCCACTCCTAGTTGACACGATTTGTCCTATGGGACCACAGATACCTGGGTAGGTTAAAATGAAAAGGGTCTTCTGAGTCATTAAGATACTAGGGTGGGATCAGGCGGGAGGGACTGTACTACCTCCTTCAGATGTAGTCCAGTGAAGTAACTTTTATAATTACAAGTTACAAAGCATTCTAAATTTTGTTACACAGTACCAGTTATAGCTTAAAAAAAGGGCTTGAGTGGTATTTGAAGGAAGAACCAAGATATCTGCAGGTATAAATGAAAGACAAGGATGTCCCAAGCTACAGGCAGCATCAGGTACCATTTGTGGTGTTAGTTCAGGGAGGATGAGTTTGGTTGAAATGTACTGTGTGGGGCACAAGTATAATGGAAAAATGTGGTTGGGCATTAGAATCCTTGTTAGAGAAGCACACATACACATACGTATCTCACAAATATTTGAGATGTGTATGATTTTAAAGATTATTTCTGGGAACCTATGGGAATAGCATTTGATGGTCTTCAGTTGTATGGATCTCAGATTATTTATGAAGTAGTGAAAATGATAATGCATGTTTTTTTTTTTTCATGAGTTAGGATCAAATCCAGAGTGTGCTCTGTGAGTGTGAAAGTTTTTCAAATGTCTGTGCATGATTTTGAGACTACTTACTAGCCCCTATGTCTTTCTTTCCTCCATAGTAATAAGAACTCAGGGTATTTATTGGGTAAATTGCTGTATAGCCACAGAATAGCCTACCATTTCCCTGTTCTGCCTTGCAGCTCATTGTGGCCATGTGACAAAGATGTGACTGATGAGTAAGAAGATTGATCTTGGGGTTTGAATCAGGACTTTACCACCAAGCTATATTTCAAGCCTTTTTCTAAAAGTTATTTTGAAACAGTGTCTCACTAAACGACCCAGGCTGTGGTCAAACTTGTGATCCTCTTGCCTCAGCCTCCCAGAGTGCTTCCTTATAGGCTCACACCAGCACTCCCAGCTTTCAGAAGGCCTTTTAAGAGTGCCACTTGGTTTATCCCTGTGGCTGGAGGGGTAGTGGCCATCTTGGACTAGAGGATTAAAAGCCCCAACCTAGGGATGGTAGGTTGGTGAGCTGGGAGGAGGTCAAGCACTCAAAGGCTAGGTGGCATCTGTCCAGTTTGGGGTGAGCAAGACATAGAATTGAGTTTTATTCAAGCCACTGAAATTTCACTGTTTTCTGTTCTGATACATTGAACCTGGTGCTGGTAACAAAAGAATATGAATTTGAAATAAATAATAGTCTGAGTTAGTAAAGCCTGTAAATAACAAAGTAATTTGCGGAGTGGAATTTCAAAGTTAAGCTAGTTAGTGTTGGTAGGAGAGATCTTTAGCTCAAGAAGTGATTAAAGATTTAATAGATTTGTGACTAGTTCAGTGTACATGGGTGCTTCAGTCTGAAAATAGTCTGTTTCATAAGTAGATAATTCTTTGAACTCTTGAAGGGATGATTTTATTTATAGAGTAAATTATTTTTTGTGGCCCAGTCATAGGTCATTCTCTGCTCTACCGAAAGAAAGAGGAGTGCAAAGCTGGGTCTTAGTAACCTGGATATAGACATAAGGAAATAGTTCTCAATTTTGTGAACTGTTTTTTTTTTTTTTTTTTTTTTTTAAAAAAAAAAAAAAAAAAAAAAAATT
>PVLD010033377.1:0-13726 GCA_004027595.1 Dinomys branickii
TTTATTATTTTTTGGCTTGTTTGTTTTATGCTTTTCATCTTTTTTTTTTCGGTACTGGGGATCGAACTCAGGACCCTGCGCTTGCTAGGCAAGCACTTATTCCACTGAGCTATATCCCCAGCCCCAAAAGACTAGGCATTTTTCTTTTTTTGGCGGTACTGGGGATCGAACTCAGGACCCTGTGCTTGCTAGGCAGGCGCTTATTCCACTGAGCTATATCCCCAGCCCCCTGTTTTATGCTAATAAAATTTTGGCCTATTAATGTAAAATATGCTACAGTGATTCCTCCTTGCTCTCTAGAGCACACTGTCCAGTTAATTGGGTTTTCCTTTTATAGAACCCTAAAGTATAAACTGCAGAGGGGTATGCCTATGGAATGTAAGAGTGGCTAAGACCCATAGTCAGCAAAGATAACTTATACCTTCTCTTTAAAAGCCTTAGAAGTAAATGGAATATATTCTTGTAACCAGTTAAAATTAGAAAACACAAAGACAAAATTTTTATTTGTGTTTTGTTTCGAACAAAAATTTTGATATCCCTAAATTAAAAAGACAGAGCCCCATTACTAATACCTGTGTGTATGGCCTTCATACAAAGTGCAAATTTTGTTGAAGCCAAATCCAATGTCAATATATATAGAACACTGTACCATTATTTCAAGTGTCTTTCTTAATTCTTTGAGCCTGATGTTATCGTCTCAGTGTGCTTTGGGGCCTGGAAGCTAATATTAGCCCTAGACTGGAGCCATGCCATTTCCAGAAGCACTCCATGCTGAGTTTTGAACCCAGACAGTCCTCTCATCCAAGATCCCAGAATTCTGTTATGTAGGAATATCTTGATCTAGTACAGCTTCTGGCAGAGGCTAACAGGCCACTCACCTTGCAGTGGCCTTAGTGGGTGGTTCTTCTAGCTACCTGCAAGTGGTGGCTCTGGAGTAGGGCTGCCAGAGTTGGAACTATCTCTGACACTTGATTAACCATGATTACAGCCATAGGCAGATCAGTTAATTCCTTTGTGCTTTAGTTCTCTCATCTGTAAAAGGGGGCTAATGGAATCTATCTCCCTGAACTGTTGTGATAATTAAATAAAACAATAAAATATATAGTACTGCAAAAAAATACTTCTGATGTATGCTAGCACATCCTTGTTGCTTTTAATGTTGTTATCCTGTTGTCATGAAGACTGAAATATTTGGAAGTCCTTTAGACCAAGCTGAAATCTGTTTCCAATCTTTACCTCCAATGGCCATCCATCCAGAAGAAACTCCAACCCTTTCTCTACTTGCTACCCTTTCAGACATTGGCCAGGTAAGGACACAAGTGTGAATGCATGTTGTAAATTGTCACATTACCTATGGTGGGGTACCTAATAGTGTCATTGTATTAGGGCCCACATTATAATTATCTAACTTGTCCCTTCTGCCAGCCACATTTTATCTTTTTCAGGCTATCTTCCAGTAGTCTTCATATAATAAGATTTTTAGATATTTAACTGTCTTAGTTGTCTTCCTTGGGATACACTCTAGTTCATTCAAGCCTTCTTTAAAATTGGGCTTTCTAGGAATTGACTTGGTCCTGTATGTGCAGAGCGCAGAGCAGAGAGCTGCCTACTACAGAGCATGGTGTAACTTGTGCAGAGCTGGTGTAACATTTACCTCCACGTTGCCTCAAAAGATATAGACTTCATTAATGAAGTATTCTTCCAGCTTGAAGAATATTATCATTCTGTAGACTAAAATACTTTTTTAGATGAACTTCTACTAAACTTGTTGAATTTAAAAAAAACTTGCATTCACTTATTGTTTTACCAGATTTTTGTTGAGTCCTCTTCTTTGGAGAAGCCCTGACCCACATGCTGGGGATGTAATTATGGGCTTTATCTTTATCTCCATTATCTTCCAACCCCCAGCCTAATCTGTTGGTATTTTTAGATTCTAGTTCTATTTGACAACACGGTAATGATGTCTCTGTACTTTATGTCATTTATAAATTGTATGAAAATGCATTCACTGTCTTTTCCTAACTTAATTTGAAAACAGTGTTGCAGTAGTGCTAAGTATAGGACCTGAAGCATGCAAGCAGACCCGCTTCTATGAGGCAACATTGATCTATCCCTTAATTAACATTCTTTTAGAAATTTTTATTTGAAAATAATTATGAATTCAGGTAATTACGGATACTGCAATGAAATGCACAGGGTGGTCCCACGTATCCCTTCAACCAGCTTCTTCCAATGATACATTTTACATAACTATCCTACAATTTCAAACCGAAGCCAGGCATAGTGGTACATGCCTGTAGTCCCAGCACTAGGGAGGCTGAGGCAGGAAGATCTTTGCAAGTTTGAGACCAACCTGGGCTACAACGTGAGCTCAAGCCCAGCCTGAACTGCATAGTGAGACCTTGTCTTTAAAAGACAAAAAAAAGAAAATCAAACCAAGAAGTTGGTATAGAGCAAGGCCTGGTGATGCATGCCTGAAATCCCAGCTACTTGGGAGGTGGAGGCAGGAGGATCACTAGCAGCGCAACCTTGTCTCAAAATAGAAATTAAAGAATGCCGGTAAGGTATGTAGGTCAGTGGCAGAGTGCTTGGTCAGCATATATGAAGTCCTGGGTTCGATCTCCAGTGCTTCAAAAACAATCCAAAGAATAAAATCCATAGATACTATCAAGGACTCAGAGGGGAAGGGATGAGAGAGAGGATGAGTGTATACACACTTGAGTGTGTGTGTTGATGTGTGCAATTTTGTCACAAATGTAGTTTTGAATAACTAGCCCCATAATCAGTGTGTTGAACTCCACCATATAGGACTCTTGTACCACCCTTTGTCCTCCCATCCTTACCCTTGACAACTACTCCTCTGTGTTCCGTCTCTATACTTACGTTATTTCATGAATGGCACATAGATGAAATTGGGCAGTATGTATCCTTTTGAGATGGTTTTTTACTCATCATAATTTCCTTGAAGTTCACTGAGGTTGTGTTTAGCAATAGTTTATTCCATTAGCATTTTTGGATTAAGGATATTCAGTCATAAATCAGCCTATTTGTAGAACAGTTTGGGAAACACCTTGCTCACTCATGTGACTGCATTCTTTAGCAAAAAGGAATCTTTAATGACATATTGAAACTCAAAAATAGCCAGTGGCATTACCTTGCTGTACCATTCTCACGAACCCAGCTCTTGCACATAGCCATTTTTGTAATACTCCACTGTAGACTCTTTTTTTCCCATCAAAATGAGCAATGTTTGCCTTCGGAGATGTTTTAGTCATGTTCTGGCTTTGAAAGTTTGACTGTTAGTTGTCAAACTACAGTTATCCTTTATCTTTCTAGTTTGCCATTTTTTTCAGATCCCTAGCTGAGGCTTCTGAATCAGGAATGTAGGTTATCTTAGTACTGTAGACCATACTTCACCTGGGCCCACAGATTGAAATTCATTTGAAATGCCTGCCGTTTTCCATAGCTCAGTGTCTGTGGGGGCCTAATAAACACTTATTCATGCTTGTGTTACCATTTCCAGTTTGGAAAACTATTCCTATCATTTAAGATGGGCTAGAAATAGAAACTGTCATTCCACTGGTGTTAGTGGTTGCACACTTGCTGTGTGTGTGTGTGTGTGTGTGACTTGTTCACATATATCTTCTACTTAGGGTAGATGATCTTATCTTGAAAAATCTTGCACCTGCTGCCATTACATTAGTTCCTGTTGCCTACTAGCACATTTTCTGTGTCACTACATTGCGTTCTTTAGTCGTTTATTTTTCCTTTAAGATCGTGGGGATTGATAATATTATGAGACTCTTTCCTCCAAATCTTTGATTCCTCTTAGACATGAGTCCACTTGAGTATTCCTGTGGTCTCCTGTAGGAAATCTCATTCCCAATATATTGGTAATATCTTTGAGCCTATCTTTTCTTGTCCATGGTTATGACACAGCAAGATTTCCTAAAATTTCTTTCACTTCTACTTTTTCCGGTCAGTTCTTCTTTCTTGGCCAAACTTAGGGTTTGTAGTTCCTCTTTGCTTCCTCAGCATCCCAAAGGCTGAAGTTTCCTTTTTATAGATTCATCAGAGTCCTTCCCCTTTTATAAGCATGTTGTTCCCTGGCTGGCACTCCCTTCTCAAATCTCCTGTGCCTTCTGAAATGCTTGTTTTTTTTTTGTTTAGGAAATGCCTATGTATTTGCAAGCCTTCTGGAACTCTTTCCCTTGATAATACTGTTTTCTTCACAACCCTCTTGACTGGAAGCTGCTCATTTTCCAATTCCTCAATCTCAAGCAGGCTTCTGGGGCCACAGTGTTGTTCAACAAATTTCCTTTTACCCTATTCTTGGACATGCATGTTGTCAGGTATTATGCCAACTCCGTTCATTGGTATAGACCAACCTCTGGGTTACTAGTGCATGTGTTCTGTGACTTCTGGCACCTATGCTGCCCCAACTAGCATTGTCCAGATCACCTCTGTGCCCACATTGGTGTATAATCGGATGTCCTTCCATATTGTCTCCTTGCCCTTTAGTCATAGGACCTTCGTTTCACTCTGCCCTAGTAACCACTTCACACGGCCATACTGATTAATCCTATCAACATCTGGAACTGTTCTACCTCTGAAATTCAACTTTGCAACTAAAACCTCTAGCCTTACACATCTGTTGTTCTCTCATTCTCACAGAACCTCATGGACCTCATCAGCGTGTCTAGTCCTTTCTCATTTCTTCCTGACTTTCAGCCTTCTGCTTTGGGGTTTTCTCTACCCAGTAAGCATTTCCCATCCCCACTAGGCCCTGACAGCCATTTGACATAAATTCCCACAGTACCCTCAATTCCCTCATGTCCCTCTTATTCCGTTGCACCTGCCCTGCCAATCCCCAGACCTAGATGGGCTTGAGCATCTGTTTTCTTCGGTCCTGTTCCCAGGCCACTGAGTAAGTACTAGGGAAATTGCCTCACCATGCTGATTATATCCGTGACCGAACTGTGATTTCTAACCACAGCTGGATCCTCAACGGCTGCTCACTAATCCTTTTTTACACATTCCTAGTTGGTTCTTTTCCAATTTCCCACAGCAACTGTTCCGTTTTCTTACCACACCCCTCCAGCCCCTTAATTTAGATCTCTCTGTCCCGGTCTCTTCTCAGCAGATAATCTGGTTACATACTTTCCTGCAAAGGGAGTCTGTTAGCCACAAAGCCTCTCTTTCCCTCTAAACATTTATTTCCATGGTTACTTTGATCTTTATTCTGTATGTATTGTCTTTTTGAAGCTAACTTTTTTCACTGTCCTCTGATGCCTTCTTTAAGATATTTTGCTCCATTAATCACCTCCCTTCTTTCTCTAATATCGAGTATGATTCTCAAGGAACTTCTTTTCTTCTACCTACAAAAATAGGCAAGATTTCCTCTTTCACTCTCCCCTGCTCTGATTTTTTTAGTCTGATCAGACTCACAGACTAATGGGGCATCTTTTTCTTCCCATTATCTCAAAATATATTGAAAGAGCCATCTATATTTCCTCGTCTTTCAGTCTTTCATCTTTCAGCGACTTGACTTCTGTAACATTCTTTGTTCCAAAAACTGACCTTTCCCTGGTTGGCATCTTTCAGATTGGATAGATTATGTGCCCTGAGATACAGAGAAGTGGGAAGAGAGGTGTGTGTGTGTGTGTGTGTGTGTGTGTGTGTGTGTGCGCGCGCGTGCTTGGGCATGCGTGACTACTGGTACCTGTTTAGAGGTGAAAAGAAGTACAGCCAAATGTTACATACCAGGTTTCTACCTTTGTTCCAGATGGTAGGGATCATGATTTGAAGATGATACTGGCCACCTTTTTGGATGCCTGCTGTGTGCCATATACTGTGACAGATATTTAAATACATTATAACCTTTAATTTTCATTAATAGTTTAGTGAAGCAAGTATTGTAATGCTCAATGTGCAGATGGACTAGTGGAGGTTCAAACCAAGATTTTGACTGAGATCCCATGACAAGTATAAGGCAGCACAGGGAGTTCAACACTAGTTAGCTTGGCTTCCAAGCACTGTTCTCTAAAAGCTACAGTATTGCCAGGCATGGTGGCACATACCTGTAATCCCAGCACTCAGCAGGCTGAGGCAGGAGGACCACCATGATTTTGAGGCCAGCCTGAACTACATAGTGGGCCCTGTGTCAAAAGAGAAAAAGAATAGCACACTATTACCTTCTATGACCAGGTGCTAGAAGAGACCTCACCAGCTCTTGATGATGTTAACTGTGAAAAAACATTTGCTTTCTAGCACTGTAAGCACCTCAGCGACTTTGTGACCAGTGCACTAGTACTTCTTGAGTCCTGGGTGTTCTTTTGAGCTCTTCCTCTGTTTTCTCTTGAGAACCATGGTTGTCCCTTCCCCTATGGAGTTTTCCTTCTGTGTCATATTTGGTGGTATTTTCTCTTCTTAAAACATTTCATTTTAAGTCCATAATCATCACATTAGTCAGCCTCTAGCAATATCACTTCTTTGCCTTTGTGAAATTCCTCCAGCCCTTACCAGAAATTTACCATTTTTGAGATACTGAGTGATTTTCCAGGAAACCACATCCTGTTCTTCAGGATCATCAAAGTAGCAAGATACTCATTTCCTGTATCCTCCCTTCCAGTCAAAAGTCATAACCTTTGACAGGAGGAAGAGGCAAAAAGCTTTCACTTGCCCTTAAAGTCTACCTAAGCATTTGAAGTCAGTTGAAATACATATAGTTCAGGTTTGTTGTTATTGTATAATTTGGCCCAAGATCCAACATCTGCAGGATTAAATAGATATTGGAAGGCACAGGATCCATGCACATCTCACAGAAAGAGTGAAGAAGGGCAGGAATGTGAGAGTCAGCTGGAACTGAGAAAGAAAAAGGTAGCTCCTGCTGTTAATTGGGCCGAAAATGGCACGGTTAATAGGGGATGTAGTTTCTTCCAAAGTCCTACAGTAACTGGAAGATGACAGAAAGATCTCTCTCAGAGACTATTGCTTTTTTTCTTTGTTTTTTCCTTTTTTCTTAATGTTGCTTTCAGACCTGAGTCCTTCTGTTTATTACTGGTGATTCCCGATTGCTCAGCTTCTCTTGCCTATCACATACCCAACCTCTAGTTTATCCCTGCTTCTCCTAACCCTTCTCCTAGTCCTGCCTCAAAAAGAGTTACTGATCCAGAATGGACCCCGCTTCCCTTGGACCCTCAGAATTCTTCAGAAACCCACAGAAGCTTCCTTCCTCCCTTTCATTGAGCAACTTCCCCAGGTTCCTCTGAAGTGTCATCCCTTATGACAAGTGAACAAATTTGAAGTTGTCAGACAGTAAGCTTGTCCTTGGTGTTTTTGGCTAAGTGACATTCTCACTTTGGTCTTTTCCCCAAATGAGAATTTAACCCATTTAACTTTAAGCCTCACCCAGTCCCATATTTTCTGCCTTAAGAATGGAGATCTCAACCCTTCTTGGTACAGCCTGGGTTTCGTGCTGGTAGCAGATTGATATGGTGCTGTCTTATGTTAGAAGCAGTAGAACAAGCTACCAATCCAGTATTGGAATGATGTTAAGGTTTTGGCATAGCTGTGCCTATACTATTTATAGTGGTCAAAGGAATGTAGCACCACGGACTCCAGAGGAGCTGAGAGGTTAAGGAATCAAGAGACATAATTTGGCTTTAAAAATATTTTTAAGCAAGTATTTGAGTGGCAATGGGGTAGGGGGGCAGGAGCAAATGCTCTGGGGTAGAGTAGAATGACTTGTGTGAAAAGGTGGAGCAAGAATAAGCAAGCCGTGTTGGAGCAGTAGCCCTTCCTTTGAGCCCAGAGAGTTGAAGACCAGAATGCTTACATTTTTCTTCTCTGTGAAATATGTGATTGGAGGCTAGAGAAAGGGTGATTAGGCTTTCAGAAAAGACTGCTACAACAGAAGGCCCTCCCAGTAATGGCAAATTAGTCTAAGAAGAAGGAGGAACAAAAATACCTAGCAGGACGGAGTGGTGACCGCTTCTAATTGACAGCACGCTTTGTGCAGAGAACTTTAAACGCTCTATATCCATATGTATATATACATACCCTGTCTCTCTCCTCTCTCTCTCCATGTATATAATGCATGTACACACAATATACACACATGCATACATAAGCATATACGTAAACTAGGCAACTTCTTTTGAAGGCACTTGTCACCTGAGGAGAGGATGCTTTCAGCTTTTACTCTCCTGGATATTTCTTCCCATTTGATACTGGTTTTATATTTGGACAAAGGGAAATTGGTTTCTCTCCTTAGAAGGCATCTCAGGACAAATATTTCAAACAAGGTCTATTCCCCGCATCCCTGCAACAAAGGAATGACTAGTGAATGGATGATAATTTAGAGTTATCCTGAAGGCCTGTGTTGTTTTCCCGTGAGATTGTTTAGACTATAGCACCTTATTGCTGTTTGTGAGCCATGTTTAGGTCTGCTTTTTTCCTTGTTATCATGAGGAAATTCTAAACAATGCCTGCGTTACATTATCAGTTTGGCTCCAACCAAAGCCTTACGTCTGCCACTTTTCCAGGAAGCTAGCAGCATTCTCACCTTGGTAAATTCACTGAAGTTGGTTATCCGGTTAGGTGGTAATTCTACCTCTTCTGAGGCAGAATTCCCTACTTGGATATGATGCATATTATATTTTTGTTTGACTGTATAAATAACTGTATTAACTGTGGTAAATTTGCTTTGACCTGGAAGGATGTTTGACCAACAACTATTTATTGAGCATCAACAATGTGCCAGAAAATATTAATCAGTGTTTGAATAGAACAGCTGCTTTTGGCTCTGATATCAGAGACGTAAGCTACTTCCAAGACATGTTCTTTAGAAAGAACCTTCACAGGAAGAGTATAGGTAAGAGAAAACTTCACCAATTCTGATTGTAAGTAAAGTCACTATATTTTGGTGAAAAGTATAGCTTGAAATAAATGTTTGTCAGTTAGTATTTTAATGAACAAGTACCAATATATTTATTGTTTTACTTAAATAAGATAAATTCTGTGCTAGGCTGAACATCATGTAACTATTAACTCACTAATCACCAACACAACTTTATGAAGTAGATACTATTTTACTTCTATTTTATAGATTAAAATACTGAGTCACAGAAGTTCATTACTTTGACCAGGGTTGCATGGTTATTAAGTAAGGATAGTAGGGTTTTTTTTTGGTGCTGAAAATTGAACTCAGAACCTCACGCTTGCCTGGCAGGTGCTGTGCCACTGAGCTATAGCCCCAGCCCATGATGTTGGGGTTTGAGTAGAAGCAGTCTGTTTATAAGTCTGTACTACCTATACTAAGCTGCAAAGTGCTTATTACTAAGGAGTCCTATGTGGCTAGTTTGCTTCAGTGGACATATCATGTCCCTTGAAAGCTTGCTTATACCAGTGATGTTTTAATCAAATGCTTTTATCCCAGTATAAAGATCTTTTTCTACTCACCTCTAATCCAGATTCTGAAAAATTCTGAACTGATGGCATGTATTCTTAAATTTGATTCGATTATTTTTGGCTAGTTTTTTAGAGTACTTACTGTGTGCCAGGCACTTGTCTCCAAGACTCATTCTTTTGACTAGCATGCTATTCAGTGCTCCAAGCCTTTCTCTTTTCCATTGCTTCCTCGAAAGGCAGACTCAGACAGACTCTACATGAGATCACTCTGTCCTGCCTCAGCCTTTAGGGACTGAGTCTCCAAAGCTTGGGGAAAACCTTTCCTGAAGTGTGTCAGTCTGTAAAAAGACTGAAAGTTGTCATCAACTCCAACAAAGTATATGTGCTCCTAGGGTACCCAGCAGGATTGAAACAGGTTAGCCAAAAGCCTTATGTTGCTTATTCCAGTTGGAAGATAAACACATGAGGTCATACTTCTCAGCTTAAAATTGAGCATTTAAGTAGCAGAGGGCCTGGAAGATCTGCACGGAGTTGGTCTGATAATTTCTGAGAATCTCTGTTCTGCCTTGAGAACATGCAATCTTTGTCAGCTTTATTAAGACATAATGACGTATGATAAACCAATATACCTTTATATAGATTGTATTTCATTTATCCCAGCAATATTTTATAGTTTTCAGTATATGTACAGGCCTTGGATATCTTTTGTCAGATTCATCCCTGATGCTATTTAAAGTGCTATTTTTATTTTTGTTTGTTGCTAGTATTGTATGTAGAAGCAATTGATTTTGATGTGCTAACCTTATATCCTGCAACATTGCTGAACTCACAAGTTTCAGAAGCTACTTTTGTAGCTTGTAGGCATAGATGATCATGTCTCCTGCTATTAAGAGTTTTCTGTCCTCCTTTCCAATCTAGATGCTTTTATTTCTTTATCTTACCTGATTGTGTTAGCTGGACCTTCCAGAACAATGTTAAAAAGAAGTAAGCACATAATGTTGAACAGAAGTGAGAGCACGTGTGCTTTATTTGCTTCTGATCTGAGGGGAAAGCAGTTTTTGACTATTAAAAGTAATGTTTGCTTTTATAGTTCTTTATCAGATGGAAGAAGTTTCTGTCTGTTCTTAGTTTGCTGATATTTTTTTAAATGTTAGAATTGAATGTTAGATTTTCTCAAATGTTTTTCTCTGTATCTATTATTGTGATCATACAGTTTGTTAAAAATCTTTTAATATGGAGAATTACTTTCTTGAAGACAAGATCTTTATGTAACCCAGGCTGGCCTTGAACTCATGATCTACCTGCCTTGGCCTCTTGAGTGCTGGAATTATAGATATGCAGCACCTGTGCTAGGCTTATGTTGATTTTCAAATGTTAAATCAGCATACATTCCTGAGATGAATCCTGCTGGACCTTGATTATCACTTTTATATATTGTTGGATTTGCTAAAATTCTGTTGAGGATTTTTATAGGTGTGCTTGTTAAAAGTGTTAAGGATCTTCAGTTCTCCCCAAACATCTTTGCCAGGTTTTGATAGCAGAGTATTACTGGCCTCGTAGAATGGATGGAGAACAGTTCTCTCATCCTCAATTTTTTGAAATAGTTTGGTAGAACTTTTGTTATTTTTTCTTTAATTGTTTGGTAGAATTCCCATATGAGGCCAGCTGGACTTGAAGTTTTCTTTGGAGAAATATTTTCAAGTACAAATTCAGTTTCTTTAATAGCATATTGTATTTATGCAATCTGTTTCTTATTTAGTTGGCTTTGGTAGTTTGTGTGTCTTTTATAGAATTTACCCATTCTATTTTTGTTTTCAAATTCATTGTAACAAAAATTTTAACAGTATTTTTTGATAGTTTTAAAAACTGCACAATATCCCCTTTCTTATTCCTGCTAGTGGTGTCCTGTCTTCTCTCATCTTGCCTTATTCAGTCTGGTTAGGGATTGATAACATTTTACTATCCTGTCAGAGAATCAGCTTATCATTTCCCTGATTTTCTTCATTGTTTTTATGTTTCTATCTCACTGATTCCACTCTAATCTTTAATATTTTGTTTTTCTTCTTACTGTGGGTTTTACTTGCTCTCCTGTAATTTTCTTTCTGTAGAAGCTGAGGCAATTGATTTGGGATTTTCTTTTCAAAATAAGAGTTCAGTGGTATAAATTTTGCTTCAAGTGTTGCTTAGGCAGCATTCCATAATTTTAAATATAATGTAGTTTGATTTTCATTCAGTTCAAAATACCTTCTAATATTTCTTTTGATTACTTCTTTGATTCATGGGTTATTTAGAAAGCTGTTAATGGTTGCCAAATATTTGAGGGGGGGTTGCAGCTGTCTTATTTAATGCCATAGCAGCCTAAGAACACACTCTGTATAATTGGAATTCTTTTAAATTCATTCAGAAAACATAAATTCAGTCAGACTTGCTGTATGGTTCAAAAATTTTGAAAAGAATGTACATTCTGCTGCTCTTGGTTGGAATGTTTTATAAATGTCAGGATCTAATTGCTCACTAGTATTTTTCAAGTTTGCTATATCTTTTCTGCTTTTTTGTTTGTTCTATCAGTTGTTGAGAGAGTGGTATTTATTCCTAAATATTTTATATCTGATGATTATTTTATGTGATTATTTTCTTAATGTCATTTCAGATTGTTCATTGATAGTGTATAAAAATGCATGGTTTGTTCAGTTACTCAAATAAAAGCTTAATGACTTCAGTTCAATACAACTGAAAATGTGTCAAACAGCATTTCCTGCTAAATGTCAGTGTTATGAATTTATCAGTTTCTGTTGGTAGTTTTGTTTGTTTTTGCTTCATATATTTGAATCTTGGTTGTTAGGTGCTTACAAATTTAGGATTATTATGTACCTGTGATGAATTGTCCTTTTAATATTATGAAATGACCATTTTTATTCCTAGTAATAGTCTTTGCTTTATACTTTGTTCTTAATAAAGCTTTTTTAGTATTTTGATATCTACTAGTGTACTGTATCCTTTCCTAGTCTTTTACTTTTAACTTACTTGTGTCATTATATTTGAACTTGATTTTTATAGGTAGTATTTATATAGTTAATAAGTTCTTAGTCTTTATATCTGGTATATAGATTTCTGCCTTTAGTTGACTTATTTAGACTATTTACATTTTGAAGTACCTTTATTTAGATGTTATTTGCATATTATACAATTCACCCACTTAAGGTATATAATATAATGGCTTTTAAAAAATATTTAGAGTTGTACCAATCATTACCACAATCTTATTTCAGAACATTTTCATTGCCCTGAAAGGAACACTGTACCCATTAGCAGTCAATCCTTACTTCCTCAATGCTTACCCAGCCATAGATCATCATTAATCTACTTCTTGTCCCTGTGGATTTGTCTATCTGGAAATTTTCTGTAAATGAAATTTTTTGTAAATTATATCATACAATATTTGGTCATTTGTGACTGGTTTCTTTCACTTAGGATAATTTTTTCAAGGTTCTGCCATGCTGTGGCAGGCAACAGCACTTAATTTTATGGCTGACTGATATTCCATTGTGTGGCTATGTCATATTTTATTTATTCATTTATCGGTTGATGAACATTTGTGTTGTTTCCACATTTTGGCTCTTATATATAATGCTACTAAGAACATTCACATACAAGTTTTTGGGTAGAGATGTATTTTCTTTTTCTTGGCTATATACCTAGGAATGGAATTTCTAGATTATGATAACTCTCTATGTGTAATATTTTGAGGAACTGCCAAACCATTTTCTAAAGCAGCTGTAGCATTTTACATTTCCACTCACCATTGTGTGAAGGCTCCAATTTCTCCTCATCCTTGCCAACATTTGTTATTGTCTATCATGAGGTATGTTTCCATTTATGTAGATCCTCTTTAATTTCTTTTAATAATGTTTTGGAGTTTTCATAGTATCCATTTTGAATTTTTTCTCATAAATTTATTCCTAAGTATTTTATTTGATGATTATTTTATATGGTTATTTTCTCAATGTCATTTCAGATTGTTCATTGCTAATGTAGAAAAATTCATGGATTTTTTAGTTAGTCACATAAAAGTTTAATGATTTCAGTTGAGTACAACTGAAAATGTGGTGTCATTAAACAGCTAAAACAGTCATTTCCTGCTAAATTTCAAGTTACAGATTTTTGAGTCATTTCTGAGCAGAAGCATCATTTCTATGAAGTATTCAGCTTATTATCTAGGATGACTGACAGTAACGTGATAGGAGTGGGGAAGAACAATAATCGGCTCAGAGAGTTTGAGAAAAGAAAATAATGCAACTGGAAAAGTAGCTACAGA
>PVLD010033378.1:0-13725 GCA_004027595.1 Dinomys branickii
TCTTTGGGAGAATGTCCCTTAAGCTGTCTGCTGAGATTTCCGCTTCTACTCCCTACCCCAAGACCTGGCCGGGGCAAATAAACAGCTCGCCACCCCAGGATTCTTGCAGATAGGCCACTCAGGTGTTCCTCCCTGGGTGGAGCTCCTTCCCCCCTCACAAAACCCGTTGGGGCGCCTAAGTAGGTCTTCCCACCCGGGGATCCCGCAGTCCTTAAAGCTGCTTTGATGTCTCTCGCTGGGCTGAGCTTCTTCCCGATTCAGGAAAAACCCGTTAGAGCATGCACTTAACTCACCCTGTGATCGTGCAGACAGGAGTGCCGTTCAGATGTTTTTCCCTGGATGGAGATTTTCCCCGACTCAGAAATCCCGCCGGCCAGTTGCTGTTGCTCCAGTTCGCTCAGCGCTGGCTGCAGGGGTGGGGTTCTGAGCGGGATCCCGGAGCGCTGTCCGGTTTGGTGCAGTTTGTCCCAGTAGCGCGTTCTCTGTCGGGTTCAGGAGCTGAAGCCGTTCTTCCTTCCACGCTCGCTCTGTCGGCTGGTCGTCTTCTTCCCGGAAGTCCTTATTTCTGTCTTCATATTGCTATATTTCATTGTTTGGGTGGTAATCCTCTGGGAGCTTCTCTCTCTGCTGCCTACCCGGTCGCCCCCATTTTGTCTTTGCTACAGCATTTTAAGAAATAATGCTGGGTGAGGTGGTGCACACCCCGTAATCCCCAGCACTCAGGAGGCTGAGGCAGGAGTAGTACCTGGAGTTTGAGGCCAGCCTGGGTAACGTAATGAGTTCAGGGTCAGCCTCAACTACCTGGTAAGACCCTGCCTCAAAAAACAAACAAGAAACTAAGTTTGTAAAAAATTCATCTACATATGAACATATTTATATCCATGAAAATATTTTTAAAAACCCAAACCTCCAGCACAAAGTAGTATCCTAAACGTAACAGCATCAAGGAACTGAAATTTGCGAGGGAACTAAGCAACCACCTAAATGTGAAATAGCACATTTTTTATTCAAGTAAGGCATATGGACTAGTTGAATTGGTTCAACAAGGTAAAAAAAGAGCCCAACAAGTGGTGCTGCTGGGAGATCTGGATATCCACGTGCAAAGCAGGTGGCTGAACTTTTACCTGAAAGATCATAAATTTTAAATTAACTCGAACTGGTTCAAAGACATAAAACTTAAGAGCTAAAACTATAAAAGGCTCAGAACAAAACCCACAGGAAAAAACTTTATGACAATAGTTTTTCTGTTAGGGGTTTTTTTGTACCAAGAATCGAACTTTGTGCCACTGAGCTATACCCCTGGCCCAACAATAGCTTTCAAAATGATATCTCAGAATAAAAAAAAAAAAAAAGATATCTCAGGTATGACATCAGAAGAAGAAGATGAAAAACAAAAAGACAAAATGGATTTATGAACATTAAAACCTTTTTTGTGCACCCAAGATACTATGAAAAGAGTGAAAGGCACCCCATGGGAGGGGGAAAACATCTGCAAACCGTACTTCCATTAAGAGATTAATATTCAGAATATCAACTAAATCTCAACAACAAATCAGAGTGACCCAACTCAAAGACAAGGACTAAGCAAACATTTCACCAAGGAAAACACACAAAAGGACCACTTCCAAAGGCTCAGGAGTGCTCTTAAAGCCCTGTTTTCTTTCGTGTATTGTTTTGTTAAGACGATCTTACTATGCAGGCCAGGCTGGTCTCAAACACAGCCATCCTCCTGGCCTTGGCCTCCAGAGTGCTGGCATTACAGGCATGGACCACTGCACCCAGCGCCCTGGGTTGTGTTACGGTACAAGAGCCTGCCTGGGATTACTCTATCTTTTTTCAGTGCTAGGGACTGAATGCAGGGTCTTGCACGTACTAAGCAAGTACTATACCACTAAGCTACATCCCCAGCCCTTTTTCTTTTTGATACAGGGTCTCATGTATAATAGAGGCTGGCCTTGAGTTCACTATGTAGCCCAGGCCAGCCTTGAACTAGCAGCAGTCCTCCTGCCTCAACTTCCCAAGTGCTGAGATTACCAGAGTGTGTCACCACGCCCAGAAGATACCCCTATCTTTGTAGGTTTATTTTTAGTAGCATATAATGGTAGAAAGATAACTTACAGAAAATATTCTTAAGAAGACATGGTGGATGTCACTGCCAAAACAATAACTATAGGCAAAATGTGCCAGCTCTTAATAAATTGGTTTAACTTGCAATTCGTACATGAGAAGATGCTCTACATCCCAATTTAAAGCCAAACCAAGGTGGCACTTTCAAGTGTTGTTGGGAGGAAATGGAGCCCTTGTGCATTGCCAGTGGGAATTTTTATAAAATGGTGCAGCTACTGTGAAAAAGTATGGTGGTTCCTCCACATACTAAACATAGAATTCATCGTTTTCAGTGATTCCACTCTGCAGAAGCACAAGGACTGACAGCAGGCACTTAAATAGACATCTGTATGCCACTGTTCACAGAAGCACTGTTCACAGTAGTCAAAGTAATCCAAAAGTGCATTGATGGCTAGAAGGATAAACAAGATGTGCTGAATACATACAACGGAATAGTATTCAGCTATTAAAAGGAATGAAACTGCTGGGCATGCTAGTGTACATCTGTAATCCGAGCACTTTGGAGGCTGAGGCAAGGTCACGTGAGTCTGAGGCTAGCCTAAACTACATAGCAAGACCCTGTCTCAAAAATAAAGATGAAACATACATTCTGCCACATGGATGAACTGTGAAGGCATTAGGCAAAGTGAAATAAGCCAGGCACAAAAGGACAAATGTATTATTCTACTCGGATGAGGTACCTACCAAAAGGAAAGTCATAGAGCCAGAAAGTAAAACTGGCTCCTAGGGCTAGAGGGACGGGGAATGAGAAGTTACAATTTAATGGGAATAGAGTTTTAGTATAAGGTGATGAGTAAGTTTCAGACATAAATAGTGGTGATATAGTCAGTGTCAATGTTCTTAATGTCCCTAAACTGTGTACCTAAAAATGGGTATGAGGGCACATGTTGGTAAATCCCAGCACTCAGGAAGCTGAGGCAGGAGGATGCCAGGAGCTCAAGGTCGGCCTGGGCTACATAAATTGTTCAAGGGCACCCTGACCTATAAAACAAGAACCTGTTTCAAAAAAAAAAAGGTGGGGAGGATAAAATGCTAAATTTTATATTGTGTATACTTTAACAGAATAAAAATTTAAGTTTTAAAAACATCAATAAGAAAACAACCCAGGCCAGGGATATGGCTTAGCAGTGCTGTGCCTGCCTGGCAAGTGCAAGGCCCTGAGTTCGATTTCTGGTACCAAAACCAAAAACCACCACCACCACCAAAAACAACCTGATTAAATAACTGGCAATAAGTTTAAACAAACATTGCATAAGAAGTCATACAAATGCTAACCAGGACATGAAGATCTTCATCATCTTCAGTCATCAAGGAAATGCAAAGGAAAACATATCCAGTGTCAGAAAAGCTAACGTTACAGGGTGTCAATAGCAAGCACGGGTAAGGATGTAAGCAACTTGTGCTTCTATTCATTGCTGATAGGAACAGGAAATGGTATCACCATGTTTTGTTTTGTTTTCTGTCTTTTTGAGACAGGGTCTCCCTGTGCAGTTCAGGCTGGCCTTGAGCTCACTTTGTAGCCCAGGCTGATTTTGAACTTGCAACGATCCTCCTGCCTCAGCCTCCCAAGTGCTGGGAATACACACTACACCCGGCTGGTATCACCGTTTTGGAAAACAGCTTTTAGTCAGAAATGATTGGATGCCAGCTCCTCTACTACCTACGACCCCTCCATTCCCCTCCAAACAAACCCTTGAGGGCCCAGTCAACATGGTCTGGGAAACAGCAACAGAGGGAAAAAGCAAAACCAAGAAGATGATGGTTATAGCCTATCACACGTATTTTCATTTTCTTTAATATTTACTAAAGTATAATAGAAACTAAAGAATAAACATCTGTGTAAAAGAAAAGCATAGAATGGGAACCTCAATGCAGATAAAAAAGAAAATTTTCATTTTTGACATATTATGTAGTGTCATAAACATAATGGCCACTATTCTTACCCAACAAAAGAAACTGCATGGAAGGCAAAAAACCAGCACGAAGCCTCTACTCCCCACCCATCACTGAAAGGAAGGTGAACCTTTAGGGATTCCTACCATCTGTCGAATATGGGCATCTTGAACTTCTCGGCGTTCTATATCAGCTTTGCGCTTTTTCTCCTTTTCCTGCTCACTGAAAATTTGATCTGCCTTCATGACAGCCAACAACTGTTGTTTAGCTTCTATTTTCCTTTGCCTTTCTTCTTCCTCTTTATTTTTCATCTAGATGTTTAAAAGCAAAGGGAAAGTTAAAAATAGTTTTAGCAACCAGTTCTGACTAAAAAGGAGCAGAAAAAGTTTCAAGCAGAAGGTCAGCCAGGAGCCCCGTGACAGCAGACACGTGTAAGCACCTACACTGATTTCACATGACATTCTCTTTCTTGAATTATCAGGCAACGCCCAAAAGAGATCTAAGGAGGATGTTACAGCCGGGTTGCTATTGATAAAAGAATCAAGCTGGGGTTGGTGGCAGGAGCTTATAGTCCCTGTTACTTGGGAGGCTGATGCAGGAAAATGGCAAATTTGAAGCCAACATGGGCAACAGCCTGTCTCAAAATAAAATTTTTAAAAGGCCAGGGATGTAGCTCAGTGGTAGAGCACCAGCATGAGACACGCAGAGCTCTGAGTTCAACCCCAGTACTGGAAAGAAAAAATATAAGAACAAAAAAAAGCAAGAGCTTCTCAACATAGAACAGTATTTGTAGGTGAAAATTTAATGGCTACAATGTTTACAAGCTATCCAATTTAAATGTTCTGACAGTCATGTAGGGAATACATTTTTTAAAAGATTAAGAAACACAGAAATTTGTTTTTTATTAAAAAAAACTAACAAAACAACAAGACAAAATCAAAACAATACAAAAACAACAAAAATGATACATGACCTCAAAACAAAAGGATAGGCATTAACAGTGGGTGCTACATTACATACTGTTATCTTCAGTGAAGTTGTTCAGTCCACCAGACATAAGAATGTGAGCTTGATCAAAGACCATAGTAGTAGTAAATAAAAAACATATTGGAAATGATGCAAAGCTTCACCATACAAGATGGCAGGAGTTCAACAATGGTTCTTATTTGGTTATTTTTACTTTGTTAGTGTGTAAAACATTTATATGAAAGTATGTTGTGTCAGGCCTGGTGTCCCATGTCTGTAATCCTAGCTACTTGAGAAGCTGAGGCAGGAGGGTAGCAAGTTCAAGGCCAGCCTTGAAGCTTAGAGAGACCAAGCTTACACAAGGCCTGGGTTTAATCACCAGTACCACAAAAAGAAAAAAATACATTAAATAATATTATTTGTATATTAAAATGGTCCTGAAATGGGAGTATTTGCATCTACAAATATCTCATTTGTAATCAGCTGTCATGTCATCTGTTAGAAAGGAAACACTGTCTGATTTCAGGACTAAGAAAACAATTCATACCTTGTTTTTCATGGTTGCTAGTTTTGGGTCAAAGAGACAGAGGGGGTAGAAACCATAGTGGAAAAGTCTTAAATCTGTCTATTTGTATTTGTCATAATTTCATTGGTTACCATAATAGCTCTATGTTCTGCAATTGCTTTTAAATCTGCTTTGGTTTTTTCACACTTTTCGTTTTCTTTTTTTTCCCATTCAGCTTCAGCTTCTGCAATATCTTTAGCAATAATCAAATCTGCATTATCAAGTTTCTCTTTCATTAGTTCACTCAGGAAATTATTTATTTTTTCTCTCCGTTCCTCCATTAACCTATAACAAAGTAACCATACTTGTCAAATCTTCAAGAACAGATCTGTAATGGAGCCAATGTAATTTAATTAGGGAGTCTGAGATATTTTATCTCTCCTATAAAACTAAAAAGAGACTCACTGTTCCCTTTATGCATTGGTTACTTGTGGAGAAAGTAACTTTTATAGCTATAAAGTAACGAATCCTAGAAAGCCAAAGAGAGCAAAACATGTATCATATAATTATGTAAGTATAGGAAAAAAGGCATAATAATTCTCCACATTGAAAAAAACTTTAAAATACTATTGGACTACCTGTTTAACACTGAAAAATTAAGCCACAAAAGGCCTTTCCTTTTTTTTTCTTTTTGTCTTTTTTGAGGCAGGGTCTCGCTATGCAGTTCAGGCTAACCTTGAGCTCACTTTGT
Source organism: Dinomys branickii (assembly GCA_004027595.1). NCBI lineage: Eukaryota > Metazoa > Chordata > Mammalia > Rodentia > Dinomyidae > Dinomys > Dinomys branickii. The sequence goes on from PVLD010033378.1 coordinate 6,243, forward strand.
AGCTCAGGCTGGCCTCAAACTCAATAATCTTCCTGCCTCAGGCCCCCAAGTGCTGGGATTACAGGTGTGCACCACAAAAGACTTTTCTTTATATTAAACCTAGGAAATAACTAATAAAACTTATCAAGATCCAGGGGTAGAGACGTTGCTAATTGGCCGTATGCTCACCTTGCATGTGTGAGGCCCCTGGCTTCAACCCCAGCAAAGAAAGAAATCATCTAAATCCCCTCATCATCATCGTTGACTGGAACGTATTCATAGCAGTTTGTTGACTTGATCTGTTTATTGTCTCGTTCCCTTTGCACTGTGAGAGGCCCAAGGTCAGGGACCAGATAGATTGTCTTTGTCCAGAGCCAAGTATGTGACTATTTCATCATAAACAGTTAAAGGAACAGGGGAAGGAAACTAGACGAAATATTTTAGTTATGACAAATCGCTAATTTATTGAGTGAATTTGCGAGGCAGCACGTGAGAAATGATCACAAGGGATCAGTGCGTGCCCCAGGTGAACTACGCAGTGGACAAAAGACATTGAGGCGAAGAGCTGTGTAAAGCAACAGCTGATACCCACTCAGGAATGCCAGGAGGCTGCAGGGCAGAGGCTGCAGGGCGGAGTGGGGGAAGGAGGAGAGCCTTGTGGGGAGGTGCAGTTTCAGCTAGGATGTGAAAACCAGTATTTCATAACTTTTGGTTGCTTACTATACACCAGACCCTACTGCAGGTGCTCAGGATATAACAGTTGAACAAAACATTAAAAACCCCTGTCCTCACGGAGCTTTCATTATGGCTTGGGAGGAGGAACTCAGGGCTATGGCCAGCAATGAAGGCCCTTAGTGACAGCGACTGGGGAGGGCGTGCTGATGGGAGGCGCAGAACTTCGCAGTCTGGGCCTCTGGAAGGGCGTTAGGTCCCTCGGGCTGTGCCCTGCGAGGACCCAGGCCTTTCCTCCGCCCCCCACCCCCCCTCTTGCCTTGCTGTGCCACCCCCAAAACCAGAGAGCCAACCGACAAACTGACACCTCCAAAGCTCAGGCCCAAGTAAAACTCCCCTTTCAAGGTGTCTTGGGCATTTGTTTATAGGGACAGAAAGCTGATCCAGAAGCTGATGAGAGTGTAGATTTTTCTTCTTTTTTGTTTTTGTGGTTATTCATCTAAAGGATGTGATTTGTTGATTGATTTTTGCTGTACTGGGGATTGAACCCAGGTCCTCGCTGTGCTAGGCCGGGGCTCTATAAAGGATGTGACTTTAAGCCTCCATGAAAAGTAGTATTTGAGCATTTGAAAGAGTTAGCCAGGTGTGGTGGTGCACACTTGTAATCCCAGCATTTGAGAGGCTGAGAGGAGGATCATTGTGAGTTCCATGCCAGCCTGAACTACAGGCCAAGACCCTGTGTCAAAACCAAACGAAACAACCAAAACAAAAACAAAATTTTAAAAATCTATTTCTGAGACTTAATGGAGAAAGATACACATTCTTTGGAGCTGAGCATTTCCCAGAGAGGCCCAGAGCAGGGGAGAGGAGGGAGAAGGAGCACACAGGGAGAAAAGCAGTAGGAGAGATGCAAGCGGAGTCAGCAGGGGACGGGGCAGGGGCAGAGCCCTGTGGGCCATTGCAGGGCCCAGCGATGTGGCAGTGGGTGTGGCACTGGAGAACAGCTGGAGAGCAATGCCCTGTCCTGCAACCTGGCCTCCTCCCCTCCCAACCTACCCCCACTGCTCGCTATGGGAGGAAGCCCCTGGTTTGAAGGATACTGCATTTATATAACTTTATTTAATCCCTGTTTTTGCTTTTCCCGTTCACCTTTCTCTGTGGTGCTGGGAATGGGACACAGGACCTCACGCACACAGGGAAGAGCCCCCACCAGTGCCACATCCTCCAGCCAGGCCCAGCTCCTCATGACTCAGCCCAGCGACACTTCCCTTCTTCCTGACACTCTGCTGCTTTTCCTTCTTCTCCTTTGCCCTTTCAGTGTGGGGTTCCCTGGGGTCTAGGCCGCCTTCATTTCTCAGCCGCTCCCCCTCCCCGCCCTGAGTTTACCTGTCTCCCCAGCTCCAGGGACACGCGTGGCCGGCAAGCCTTCCCTGCCCTCAGCTCTGCAGAGCCAGCAGCACTTGCAGCCCCTGCCAGAGGCCGGGCAGCCCGGCCCCCACACGTCAGCATGTTGCTGGCTGCCTGAGACCACTATTCCTTTTTAAATTTTTTGTCTTTTTGAGACAGGGTCTCACTGTGAGTGAGTTCAAGGGCAGCCTGAACTACATAGTGAAACCCTGTCTCAAAAAGACAAAATAAATAAATAAATGTCACCCATTATCTCATACCCAAAGAGAACTATTAACACTTGACACATTTCTTCCAATCATACATATATTATAAATTTAAACTTATTTATATTTATAAAATTGGAACATATTGTAATTTTTTTCCTTTTTTCTGGTATCAGGAATTGAACTCAGGTCCTTGTGCTTGCCAGGCAGTATACCCTTGGCCCTATAATATTTTTATAATCTACTCTTTCCCCTACTTACTGATTATTTGTATTTTTCCATTTCATTGAGATCGTGACTATTTGACTATTGTGTATTACTGAATATTTAGAGGGTTTTTTTTTCTTTTGCTATCATAATTAAAATGAAGTACATGGTGCCTAAGCCTTTAATCATACATCCGATCATTTCAGTGGAATAATTTCCAGGCTGACCTTGAACTCACTTTGTAGCCCAGACTGGTCTTGAATTCACAGCAATCCTCCTGCCTCAGCTTCCCAAGTGCTGGGATTATAGGCGTGCGCCACCACACCTGGCCCTGAGACCTCTATTCCTAAAAACTACTCTCATACTTTCTGATTTATTGGAAAATAATCTCAGTGCTTCATTTTATTTGTTTATTTTTGTCTTTTTGAGACAAGGTCTCACTATGCAGTTCAGGCTGGCCTTGAACTCAGTTTGTACCCCAGGCTGGCCCTAAACTTGCAGTGATTCTTCTGCCTCAGCCTCCCAAGTGCTGGGATAATAGGCATACGCCACCTTGCGTGGCCTCAGCACTTTATTAATTACACAAATTAGAAGTCCTAAAAGTCCTACCTGTACGTTTCAGCTTCTTTTTCTCTCCTCATTTGTGCCAGACGCTTTTTTGCTTTGATAAATATTCGAACCTTTTCATCTTCCTCCTCTCGCTGCTGCTGCTCGACAGCTTTGATGATATTTTTATCATGCATACGTTCCTTAGGGAAATAAATGCACATTATTTCATGACGAGAAAAATACTTTTCAACATATCAGTAGCTAACAAGAACCTGTCAAATGGCCATAGCTTCCGACCCGGTTATTCCTGTTTAGGGACTTTATCCCATTGAGATGATCAGAAGTGTGAATAAAAGTTTAGGTGCCATGTATTTCCTTTTAATCTAATTATGATAGCAAGAAAAAAAGAAAACGCGCTCTAAATGTTCAGTAATACAGTAGTCAAATAAGTTACAATGTTTTCCATGATGACATGGAAAAATACAAATGGTAAGTAGGGGAGAGAGGATGATAAAAAATTACAATGTGTTCCAATTTCCTAAATACAAATAAGTACAAACTTATATGTATGATTGGAAGAAACATGTCAAATGTTTCTCTTGGGGTATGAAATAATGAGTGACTTTTATTTTTAGTTTTTATTTTTTTGTCTTTTTGAGACAGGGTTTCGCCATGCAGCTCAGACTGGCCTTGAGCTCACTTTGTAGCCCAGGCTGGTCTCAAACTCGCAATGATCCTCCTGCCTCAGCCTCCTAAGTGCTGGGATTACAGGTGTCACCACCACGGCCAGCAATAAGTGACTTTTACACCTTAATGTCTTTTTATTTCTTTTCCAATAGCTCAATCAGAAATACATGACTGGCAGGGTGTAGTGGTTGGTGTGTGGCTAGAGGCTGAGGCAGGAGGACTGAGCGTTCAGGACCTGCCTGGGCAGCATAGCAAAAAAGCTCTCATAAACACACAAATAAATAAATAAATAAATAACCAGAAGAAATAATATACACTTGATAGAGTCACTTGTTTCAAAATTTTAAATATTTTAGCATAGATGTAAGGTATTCTGCCCAGTTCACCCTCTACCTCTTCCTGATCCCCACCAGGCTCAGTCACTGCTACTAGATGGTTATCTAGACCTTCTTTTTGTAAATATATAGAAGAAAATAGGGATGAGTGCTATAACATAAAATTTTAAAGTATGTTACTATTTCTTAACATAAAAAATAACAATCTGTTCATACCAGCATATATTGCATGCCCCAGCCTGAGTTCACTACCCTAAAAATGGCGCCTTTGAACACAGTAGCCTAGGTAGATCAACATATTCATTTATTCTGAAACCATAGGTACAAACTAATGTAAGGGAAAAGTTAGGTGCAACGTTTAATTCTCCACTATGTGTAAAACTCAGAGTCTACTACATGCCGAGTGCCCCTAAGTGCGCCTCCAATTTCTGGGCTGCTACCTTTAAATGCCCACACCCCAAAGCAGGTGTGATGCACGTTGTAATCCAGCACTCTGGGAGGCTGAGGCAGGAGTTTCGGTTTGAGCCCAGCCTGGGCAACTTAGCGACGTGGTAAGACCGTCTCTCAAAGTAAAAGACCAAAAACAAAGAAAAGAAAACACAAGGAACAAAGAAAATGCTGGGGATGTAGCTCAGTGTAAAGACCACGAGTTCAATCCTCAGCACACACACAGCCCATAATCTGGTCAACACAGACACACTAAAATGTTAAAAGTGCTTATTTTGAATGATTTGTTACAAGCTTCAGTTTGTGAATGTTGTTACGCACACAGAGACTTTCTGTGATGAAGGAAAACACGCAACAACTGAAGTCTTCAAAACCGATCACCAAAAAAAGGGTTAAGAAAAGCGTCATCGAAGCAACTGAAAACAAAGAAAATCAAGATACTCAGACTCAACCGGAAAAAGAAACACTTATGTAACCAAAGACACAAACTCACAGTATACTGCTCAGCTTGGCAGAGAAACACATTTCCACAAGCCTCACAATGACTTCAGTAAAACTGTGATCATTACTGAGGGGCGCGTGGGGGCCGAGGGAAGGCTGTTCAGGAAAAGAGCTCAATCCTCACCTGCCAGGGCAGAGGCAGAAAATCTCTAAAACTGACAAATCAAGATATATAGCTTTCAGAACAAATATACTTTTAAAAATTATAAATACAGGACCTAAGTGGGTATAACTCAGTGGTGGAGCGTTGTCCAGCATGTGTGAGGAGACAGGTACACGGGGGGATATGAACCTAGGATATAATTTTCTACCAGGAGAAACGGGGAAAAGAACTAGAAATGGGTTTGTCTGGGAAGCAGGGGGAAAGGTGCGACCAACGGCTATCCTTCTCCTAAGGGTTTTGGAGTTTGGGGTTTTCACTCCGGAGGGATTATTTAAGAATAGAAACTAATGTTAAAAAAATGTGAAAATTATGACATTTAATTGCAACAGCCATAAAGCATTACCACTTACTGACCAGATATGAGCGGCACAACAGGTCGCAGAGGTAACTGTTATCACTCTCATCTGCAGGACCACGAAATTAACTTGGAAAGCAAACGCCCTGGCTTCCTCCCTACGTGAGCGCTCGCAGCATACACAAGCAGCTCCCACCGACTGCAGGGGGATTGGTTTTCTACGCCACTATTTTTTGTAATATATTAAAAGTTAGGTATTTGACTTTGTACACTTTTTGAACCTCTGCGTTCTAAACTTACAAAAAACAGCTTCCTGCTTGCATCTATATCTTCTTTTTTCTTTTGTAGCTTTTTTCTCGTTTCTATTTCATACAGTAAATTCTGTCGCTTTATCTCCTCGGCATCTTTTTCTTCAAGTTTTTTCCTTTTTTCTTTTTCCTCTTCGTGTTCCTTTATTCTAAAGCAAAAACATAAGAGTAACTGAGAACAAGTCGGACAAAATCGGTTATGCCTTAAGGAAATAAATTGGATTCAGTGTGGGATGATTTGAAGCTTCAGGAAGACTTTGTGCTTTTCTCTGAGAAGAGACATTAATGAGCAGCAACTGGAATAAATCCAACCAAATCTAGAATCGTCAGTACGTTCCCTGCTTCCAAATTTGTTTCATTCCTCACCAAAACAAGCTCTGCGCGCTCCCTTTCTTGAGAAAGAAGCAAGGGTGACCTTACTTACAGAAAAGCCCCTCAGCCCAGTACTTCTCAAGGGCGCCGGTCGGTGCTCCATCAGCCAAGCGCCTGGCCTGCGAGGGCGCGCCAGGTGGAGGGAGAGCAACACAGGTCCCCTCGCCCAGCTGGCCTCTCTGTGGCCGCCCTCCTGTGGCCCCTCGTGCCTCCGGTGTGACCGCCAGACGCTGGCTCTCGGGGCCTGTGTGCGAGTCCTTCACCTGGGAGACTGCCATCCACCGTCGCTGCTTCCGCTCGCAGGAGCCCCACACCCGCGCTAGAGTGGCCTGGACCCTTGCCTGGCAACCACCCAGCGTGCCCTGCCCGCAGGAACGCACGCCCCTGGCAGCCAGGCCCGGCGGTGCCATCTGCCAGCTTTCCAATTTTTTCCTTCCTCTGCAGGTAGGCACAGGCCAATCAACAACCTAAACAGCTGAGGAATGGTCCTCTCAGCCTCAGGGAGAGGGAAGTCGCAAATCCGAGACCCGCACGTCTTCATTATACGGAGAGTTACATCCATTCGGAGCAACCAGATTTACGATCATCCTTAAAAAATAAGTTTTCAATTTCTTATTTTCTTGCTTAACACTGTTTAATATTTTATATCTATAAATATTATAATAGTAAATTCACAAGTATTCAATCAAGATTTAAAGCATTTTATAAAAAGAGATACTCAATTTTGTGAAAATAAGTTTTTGAAGTTTTTAAATTGCCATTTTAAGGGAAAACAAGACATAAACAAATGTACAACTTTAACATCTCTTAGCAAATCCAGAACTAACATTATATCCATGCATCCATTGTATCATTCCTTATTTTAGCAAAAAATCTTACCTGTTCTGTGCACAGATAAAAGCCGTTGCTGGGGATGGTGGTGCGTATGCACCTGTTACCCCCACGCCCTGGGACGCTGGCATATGGATACAGGAAAATAAATCTCCCAACCTGACTGATATCAGATGAGTTCGTGTTCTCTAAAACCGAAGAATGAATTTTAGGAACAACGGAGATTAAGAGCAGAATATATTTATTGAGAGAAAGAAAGCTTCTGTCCAAGAGAGGAACAGAAGGGGGGCCTGAGTGGGTTACCCCCGACTCTGCCTTTTCCAGGGACTTTATAGGGAAAAACCATGAGGTGAGGCGGGTCCAAGGTAGGGGAAATGGACAACACTATGGTCCACCAATAAGATTACAGGCATAATTGTCCAGGTAAGACTGAGTGGACTGAGATCAAATGGGGAAGCGAGTCACGTAGCAAGCGGGCATGAATGCAGAGCTGGGCTTTTTCTGTGGGAGGTCAGGCCAGTGAC
>PVLD010033379.1:0-13723 GCA_004027595.1 Dinomys branickii
TGCAATTCCACACATTTGCTGGTTGTTTGCTGACCTGAACAGTTTGCCCTCTGCCATGTGCCACTCTGCCTCTGAAGCAGCCAAGTAGGGACTGAAACCTCCACAAACTGTAAGCTAAATAAACCTTTCCTTCCTTCATTTTGGGTGTTGGGTATTTTGTCTCAGCAATGAGAAAAAAGTAACCAAGACAAGGTCAATGGGACCAGACTCTGTGACCTCAGCAACGCCTCACTCTGTTTTGCTTTGTGCTCAAGAAGTAGGTGGTTGTTCTCTGCCATCTGCTCCCCTCACAAAGTGCTCTGTGATCACATGCCTAAAGCAATGCAGCTCACTGATCATGAGCTGAAACTTCCAAAATTGTGAACCAACATAATCATTGTTTCTTTATAAATTGATTTCCTCAAGTATTTTGTTAAAGTTATGGAAATCTGATTAAAATATAAGTAATAAAATGTGCTAATTTGAAGTTTATATGTATTAGTATAATTTTAGATTGTTGGCTTCAGGACCATATGATGTCAGGAAAAACGTAATGAGTCATATAAGGGCAAATGTAAGTTTAGAGTAAGAAAAGGAAAGGTTTTAATTTTTCCTATTTAAAAAAGGTAAATGACTCCTCTACCTCTCTGCTTAGAAGATATATTTATAGAAAATATTTCTCTGCCTCTTTGAAATGTATGTAATTTTAAAAGCTAAATAAGACTATTGCCAATTTTATTACCCAGGAATGTTTCCTCAAAGACTGGGACACCAACTCTAACATGTCACCATGAGAAAAGACAGCTCCTGTCTCTCCCAGAGTGTGGGAGGGTAGGAGCCCAACCTCAGCTAGAGTTTGTTTCCAAGTTGCAACCCTGTCTCCCATCATGAAGATATGAGAAATTTGCTTTTCCTTTGGCTACAGGTAATGAGAAAATACAGGTGTCTACCCCAATGTCCAGGTGAGTTCAGAATCAAATGTGTGTGATAAACAGGGCAGCCTAGTCCTCTTACATGCACATGAGTTGTTTGCCTTGAGGACATGCATGGCATGGGCTGAATCTTCTTAGCTATACAGAAAGGTGAGGTTCTTTCTGCCTTTGGATCTCTTTATCAGAGTATTTACAATGTGCACCACATTTTGATTTGTTTATCAATAATAAATTTGTTTTCTTTCTCGTCTATCTTTCAGAGTTGGACAAAACTTTTGACCTCTATTCTGGGCAGCTGTGTCAGGTTAAAAAGAATAATGCTATTATTAAGAGGTCAAAAATAGGCTATAGGGGACAACTAGTTGTCAGGGCCACACACCCCCCACCACATTTGTGCTGTGGGCAAACATGAGAACATTCTTTCTATGATTTCACTCACATCATCAATAAAAAACTTTTAAGAAAATTAGGCACTCAAGAAGCAAAGCCTCCTCTTATTTCTAACATTGAAAAATGCTTTAACCGTATTCTTCATTCAACAAAAATCCCCTGACTATTGTAAGGTTAGGGTGAGGAGTGAGACAGGGTTGGAAATGTCAAAGCCTGCACGATGTCCCCCATAATTGATCAGACAGAAGATGAGAGACTGAGGCCCCTCATATAGGCGTAATCTTCCTCCTTTCCCTTTTTCTTTCCTTCCTTCTTTCCATCTTTTGTTCTTTCTTTTCTTTTTTTCAGTACAGAGGAGTAACAATTGGGCCTCCAGCATTCTGGGTAAATGATCTCCACTGAGATATGTCCCCATCTCTTTTACTTACATTTTGAGATAGTCTTTGCTAAAGTGCCTAGGGTGGCCTTGGATTTATGACTGTCCTGCTTCAGCCTCCTAAGTAGCTGGGGTTATAGATGTGCGCCACCGTGCCAGGTTGACCTTTAGTTTTATTGTCATTCTTTTCTCTTTAATACTTTGGCCTGTATGCCTTGCCTGATTTCTTTTTTCTAGATTAGGGTAAGTAAAGCCAAACTGTTTCTAGCTTTTTATGTCCACATTTTCAGTTCTGTATTTTAGGTTTATGATCCTTTATAAGGCAAGAATATTCTCAAGGCATGTGTAGAGGTCAAATTGAATAAAATATCACAGATTCTTCATAAGATTGAATACAACAACACGTCTCAAACTTTAGCATGCTCATAAATCACCTGGAAGAGCTTACTAAAATGCAGATTCTGATTTAGTAACTCTGAAAGAGAAAAAAAAGAAAGTAAAAGGAAAAAAATAGATGCTAGGAAATATCCCAAAGTAAATACCACACCAGCTGGGCCAGCTTGTGAGGGATTTAAACACAAGGCAGAACAAGCATACCCTTGGGAGAAGGCTTGGAGGTTAGAAATGAGTTACAGGTCTTGATTGAATAGTGAAAACATTGCCCCAAGAACCACAAGACCTAGCTTCTAATGGGGCCCAGAAAGCCAGAAAGCCCTCCTGGGTGAGGTATGGCACAGGACAGGGTCCAAGATGGTCTCTTCCAATGAGCAGGTAGAGACCTCTACTAACACACACACACACACACACACACACACACACACACACACACTCTTATATACACACACGAAGTAGCTAGAAGGTTCACCCAACTTGTGTCACAGAAAAGCATTTAGGATGTGTCAGTGAGAAGCATAAGTAGATTTGTTAAGAGGCATAGACAGGTTTAATAGGCAGGATGAAAGAGGTACACACTTACAAAATAGAGTGTGGGTACTCAAAACAGGTAAGTTAAGGTCTTCAAGTGTTGGGATTCAAGTGTTGGGGTGGCCTTGGGGGTGTCCACAAGAGAGATCACCGAGGATGTGCATTCCCAGTGTCTATCAGGGTATCTGTTAGTGGGCTTAGCTAGAATACAAACCATTTTCATACGTTTGAAGTTTAGAGATACAGTCCTCAATGAACAGTTCTTCTTCCTTGAAGATAAATGATTTGTGGAATCTGTGAATCCACAGCATCAGAGGAAAATCAATGGCCCAAATTATTATTTCTTTAAGATGCTTAGGAATTTCTCAAGTGAATCTCCTAGGTGGGAATACTTGGATAACCTTGTATCCTAAACCTGTAGCTTTTATAAAAGTGCAATTTGAAAATAAGAATTTTCCTTGTCACCTTTCTGGCTTTATTTCCTCCATCCCACCTTAAGGTACATCTTCAAATATGTAAAATCACTTTTAAGTAACAATAGTGTTTAACTTCCAGTCTTATTTGACTTCTCACTGCGAGCACTAAATGAACCAATCTGTTTAACAGTGCTATATTAGTTTTCCATAACACAGTGCCACAGACTAGGCCCCTGAAACAAAGACATTTACTTTGTCACAATTCTGCAAGCTAGAAACCAGGAATCTGAGTGCCAGGAGGGCTGGTTGCCTTCTGGATGGTTGTCCTCTCCCTCTGTCTTCGCATGGTCTTCCTACTGGATGTGGTCAGTGTCCTAATTTCTTCTTCCAATGATACCGTTCATGTTGGAGAACTCAACAGACTCACTTAATTTTCACTTTAAATATTTTTTGTCCAATTAGAGTTACATACTGAGGTACTGGATGTGAGGACTTGAATACAGGGATATATGTGTTTGGACTCAATTTAGCTCACAAGTGCTTTGAGAAATTCAGAGACATATGAAGTATAATTGGATGTAATGCTGTATAGTTAAGAGAACATGGACTGTGGAATCAGAAAAATCTAAAAGCAGAGTATTCTTACCTACTACCATTTTGCTATCTGGGAGATCTTAGACATGTTGTATAACCCCTCTGAGACTCTCACTCATCTGTGAAAGAATGTGTAATAAATTAAAAGTGGCCTCAGCTTTTGGCAGCTCTTCCCATGATGAGCTCACTGGACAGCACTGTGATGGGCTTTGACTGATACACTGCAGTGGAGGTGAAGAGTAAGCTGTTAGTCTCAGGCTCAGGAAGCCTGTGGCTTCCACTCTTGCCCTCCCGGGATGCTGCAGCCAGGAGACCTAACCCACGCTGACCTACTAGAGAACATGACCCTGTGGAGCAGAGATGACCCATCCTAGGCCAGCTAGCTTTTCGTCAACACATCCTTGGACCGAGGCCACATGAGTGACCCCAGTCAAGATCAGCAGAACTGTCCATATGAGCTTAGATCAAATTGCTGACCCACAGAATTTAGAGCATAATTGTTCTCCCTTATCCACTGGGGATATGTTTCAGGACATGTCTGAAATCATCGATCTATTGTAATGAACCATGCATAATTTTTTCCTATACACACACACACACACACACACACACGTTTGATACATTTTAACCAGAACTTCTGCACAGTGGCAAAAACGACTGCAATTTGATGTGCAATATAGAAAAACTAGCACAAATTTTGTTTTCTTCATAATTTTATAAGACTTATCATAACTCTTAGCAACCTCAGTGCATATATATGCATATATATATCCTTATTGTTAAGAACTTTCACCTTTTTAATAAAGAAGGCCCTCTTTGTAACCTTCTTTTGGACATATCTGAATTTCATCAGCAGTTATCCTATGGGGCCATTATTAAGTAAAACAAGGGTTACTGGAACACAAACTCTGATAACACAGCAATAGATCTGACAATTAAGACAGCTACTATGAGACTTTTGGATGGTGGGATGACCTGCTCAGCGTGGATATGCTGGACAAAAGGGTGATTTGTGCTCTAGATGGTATGGAACAGGACGATTTGAATGGCACACACTTCAAAACTCATGAGTTATTTCTTTCTGGAGTTTTCCCTTTAACATTTTCAGATCACAATTTATTGCCAGGGGCTGGGGATATAGCTCAGTGGAATAAGCGCCTGCCTAGCAAGCACAGGGTTCTGAGTTCGATCCACAGTACCGCCCAAAAAAAAAAAAAAAAAAAACAACTTATTGCCAGTAACTGAAACCACAGGAAATGAGACAGTAGGTGGGGGAGGTGTGCTACTGAAAGTAAAGCAATGGTTCCTACAATACGTAACATAACTGATAGAGTGTGCAATTTGAGGATTGTAAGCCATAACTGCAACACACATCACCTGGGACCTGACATACACTGTGTGCTCAGTAAAGATTGGATGTAGTATTATTTTTAGTCAGTTGTATATTTTAGAATTTACAGAGAGTTGAAAATTAAATGCATTTTATAAGAACAGCCTATAGAATTTGCACTTTAAAAATAGGAATTACAAGGAAGTTTACATTAAAATTTTAGCTTACCAAAAGATAACTAGTTTCGTTACAGAAAAACAATGAATTAAATGGTGCGGCCCTTGTTTGTAAGTAATGTATTAGAGTCAAACCATGTTTCATATTTTTTTAGATTATAAAATACTACAAGACCTTCTTCATTGACTCTTTCTTCCTTAAGCATAAATTCTCCTTCATCACTAGAAAAATTCTGCCACTAATCCCCACTAAAATCTCCCCTAAAAAAATTTATCTGGCTACTCAATTAACTAAAACAACAGAACATGTTGCCTCATTCCCCTTACTACTGATCAAACACTGGAGGTTCTATCTTAATGATACCAAGACCCTGGTTTTGTGATGCAAGAGATGAAAGGCAAGCTGTGGTATATCCTCACTTGATAAACTAACTTATCACAGGAAAAGTTACTTTCACAAGAACCCTGTGATGTAGGTAGATAGGATATTTTCAGTTATGCTTATTTGCTTGCTAATTATCTTGACCTTAACTTCATTTTGTATGTGAGAAAAATTACATTCAAAGTAATCAAATACTTTTGAAAGAATATCAGAGAAAGTATAGAGCTAGTATAATTCTCTATAGGCAAGTGATATAAGTTGAGTATTCTTTTTACTGTTCCTCATTCATTTTGATGGAATCAAAAGCAGAGATAGTCAGTTAACCAGACTCAATGTGAAAATGGGTAAAAACTCTGTGGGTAAAACCTATATCCGTGCAGATGATAATCTAGATATTACAATGGTTTATGGCTCTTCAAAAGGTCACAGAACATAAATATACAGAATATCTGTGGTACTCATAAGTGAAATAAATCAGCGGTACATGTGCAGGCAACGTATTGTATCACTGGTGTAAGAACCCAAGGGTGGGAATATAAACTAAGAGACAAGAAGGAAATCTGTTCAAAAACAAAGAACAAATGGGACGAGGGAAAGGAGAAAAGAAAGAGACAAAAATGTATGTATGTATATATGAATATGCATATGTGCAGGAGGGCTAACATGGTTCTACTATTGTATTGTATCACTTAATGCTAAGGAATAATTGATGACGGGTTATTTGATCAATCTTGTATGTCTATATGTGTTATCCTGAACACACACTTCGAAGATATCAATATGCAAAGCAGCAACTATTGGTGGTTTTTTGTTGTTGTTGTTGTTGTTGTTTGCCTGTTTTGTTTTCTGTCTTTGGTTTTTTGTTTTTTGTGTTTTGCTGTTGTTGAGAGGGTTAAATGTCTGACCAATTTTGCATGTCTGTATATGGGTTCATATATTCACACTTCGAAGGTATCAATGGATAAAGCAATAAACCACTGTTGAGATCATGTCACCTTGTCTGTAGATCAGTTGTGATTGTACTGTTTTTTATGCTAATTTGTGTCTTCGTTAATATGTTTTAGTGCTTTTATTTTTTTAAAAATAAAAAAATATTTCTTGGGGGAAAATGATAATGAGCAGGAAAAGTTCTAAAATGACTATGAAGATGAAAAGACAGTGGAAAAACACTGACTTATTTGTTTTCCTTTCTGTCTTTTTTTTATAATGAAAATCTGTGTGTCAACACCCTTAATCCCTTGAAGACAGAGCTCTTTGAAGAATTTCCACCTTCATTTTCTGTGGCTTCACTTCCTTGTGGTCAATCACACTCTGAAAATATTAAGTAGAAATCTCCAAAAATTGACAACTCATCAGTTTTAAATTGCACTCCATCCCCTGGAGATGTGACCCATCCCCTTGTCCCATGTGTCTAGGCTGCATAGAGCACTTGCGCAATAGTCATTTAGCTGCCACAGTAGTTATAACATGGACGGTTACAGTACTGCAGTGCTTGTATATGAGATTTAGCAACCAAAAGTTTCAGACATTTATTAGGGATCTTGGAATAAACCTGCACAGACGAGAAAGGACTACGGGACTGAGGGAGAGAGACAAGTGCAGAAGGATAACAGCTGAGTGAGGTGCCAGAAAAGATCACTCTTCATAGATTCTGTGTATTCTGTCTCCTTTCTCATATTGGACCAAATATTTTGCCACCTGTCTCCATTTCTACTGTTGCTTCCATATTCTTCTCCTAGACAATCTCCATGTTTCATTAAAATACAAGATATTAAGAAATCACTAATTTGAAACCTCCCAAAAAACAGTTTAGATCCAAGCACGATATACTCAGATTTATTTTCTTCCTTAGTAAAACTAACAATTTCCCCTTCACGCAGGAGTCCTGGGTGAGTCTCAAGAGTCGTGGGTCTCAAGAAGGGATGAAGAAATTCCCACATTGTCAGATAAGGAACAGGGAACAACAGTGGATACAGCGCCCAGACCGGCCCTAGGAAGCCCCTCAGAGCGGGGACGTTAGGAGTGGAACACTGTATTCCTCCCTAGGACTCCAAAGCGATGGCGGGGTGACATGCTGCCTCTAGGCTTGTCAGGAACTCATTGTGCTGGTGGTCTCATTCAAACATTCAAATATTCAGCACCTGAAAAATTACACGAAGGAAGAGGGAAGGGGAGTGAAGGGATAAAAAATGTCAGGATATGCTTTATGGCTATACCAATTCCCCCCAAAAAGGTGATTATGATGTGTTGCAAAAATGCTAATAAAAAAATCAAACAGTAATCTTCATCAAGGTATTCAAAATTTTGAATTACCTATAAAATTGTGGGTAGCCTGGGTCCCTGTGATATAGGGGAAGAGATTCCCAACCTGCTGGATGTCTAGTAGGAGTTCTTGTTCTCTAAAATTAAATAAAAATTTTAGGAACGGTGGAGGTTAAGAGCAGAATATTTTTCTTGGGGGAAAGAAAGCTTCTGTCTGAGAGAGAAAAAAGGGGTCCTGAGTGGGTTGCCAAGGATCCTGCCTTTTCTAGAAGTTTATATAGAGCAAATGCATGATGTGAGGCAGGTCCAAGTTGGGAAAAATGGGAAATTGCAAGGTGTGCATGATGTGGGACAAAACTATGGTCAACCAATAAGATCATAAGATTACAAATATAATTTCTCAGATAAATTTGATTAAATTGGGGTCAAATAGAGGAGTAAATCAAGTAGTAAGCAAGCATGAACACAGAACAGGCCTTTCGTGTAGGGTAAGGGTTAGCGGCTCTTCCTGGATACAGAACAGGCCTTTAGTGTAGGGTGAGGGTTAGCGGCTCTTCCTAGATACAGAGCAGGCCTTTCGTGTAGGGTGAGGGTTAGCGGCTCTTCCTGGATACAGAGCAGGCCTTTTGTGTAGGGTGAGGGTTAGTGGCTCTTCCTGGATACCGAGCAGGCCTTTCATGTCGGGATTTGGGTTAGTGGCTCTTCCTGGGCTTCGCAAGGAAATAGAAAACTACTTAGAATATCAGTTCTAATGTTTATCCTTATGAAAGTATGCAGGTACATTTGTTTTATCTTTTGTCTTGAGGTCTGGCCCCCAGCAGAGGTGCCTGTCTCTCCCACAGTTGCAAGGTATCTAATCTTCTGCACTGCCTCCTTCCAGGACCTAGCCTTATCTGACTGCCTATAATATTTTATCTAACTTAGTTGCCTATAACACCTGGAGGACCTTCCCAGCCATTGTCATACTTACAGTATATTCAGGAAAAAGCAATCTAGAGAAAAGCAACTGAAGCTATGAATTCCTATGCCCAGCAAATCTATGTTTCAGATTTATCAGACAAAACTCTAGTTCCTATTTAATCAGTTACTGAAAGAAAAGTCAGGTGCTTTCTGAGACATCAAGAGGAAGAATAATGTGTTTTCTCTCAGAAAACTTGCTGCCAGGTCCACAATTTTGTTTTTAATCCAAAACCAAGACAGGAAATTCAGCTTGCTATTTTCAGGAAATATTTTATTCTCACTCACCATTGCACTGAGGAATTGCCTCATTTGAAGCATCCAAATTTTATTCATGGATTTTCGTTCCTGCCCACCCTGCCCTGTGCCCTGGGTTTGTTTCCTAAGGTTACTGGTTACAGATATATATGTCACAGGCTAGCATGGATCCTTGCTTTTAGTGATAATAGAAATTAAAACTAAAACAAAAATTTTTAGCAAAAAGCTTTCATTAGAAATAAAGAGAAAATGATAACTTTGACAAAGATCAGGCAACTCTTATCAAAGGAAAGTAAGAAAAAACAGGAAAGGACAGCTGGAGAGGGCAGTTTGATGAAAGACATTCTACAAAAGCAGAAGACCAGCTTTTAAAAATTAGCTGCACTGGCCCATATTCTAGTTGATGATTATTTCAGTCCATTTCCTACCTCGGAAGGAATCCTCATTTCCGTGAAATGATTGTCACGTGAGACTGCTTTTCCCGGACTCCAGATGGCTAGTGCTGTAGGACAGTGGCTGGAGGCTTCCAAGCATTGCTCCAGAAAGGGGATCTGGAACTGGACATTGTAAAGCCTGGTAACTGGATGGCCCTCTAAATCCTGAAAATCACTGTAGTGCTGTCCTCAGTGTCCACCGAATTACTCTCGGTGTCCTCAGGTTTGAGGACTATAAAAAGTCAGGCAAGTTTAGGACTAGTAAACTTTGTTTTCTTGACTTTTCTTAAACGAGTAACATACCTATATACAATTTTAAGGAGTAAAGGATATGAAAATTAAGGGCAAGCTTTGTTCTGAATTTAGTTCCCTATTGAGCATCCATAAGCCTAAGTGAAAAGTTTTAGAAACATCTTCTTTTAAGTCCCTATCTGCCTCATAAGAAAATACAAATCATACTTTTAGTGTGTACCACATTCTGGCTACTTGGGAGGCTGAGACAAAAGGATCACAAGTTCAAGGTTAGCTTAGGCAACCTAGAAATTCCCTATCTAAAATAAATAAAAAAGGCCTGAACATGTAGCTCAGTGGTAAACTTCCCTGGGTTCAATTCCCAGCACCATAAAATAGTAATAAGTAAAAGGTTAAAACCCCAGGTGTTTTTTATCCTTTATCCCCATTGTTGTTTCTGACTATATCCCACACATGATCTTGGGGTGGCACCACACTTTAGCAATGGTTCACCTTCTGGATTGGTGCCCTTGCTACATGTTTACGCTTTAAAGATTTTATAGTTTCTTTTTATCTTAGCTTTGTATATAAAGTTATTTTTTTCCTTCTTTATCCAGCATATTTAAGTGATTGCTGGTGAAAACCTTGAAGGTTTCTAGGCTATGGAGGCAATCATATCAGTAGCAACTAAGTTCAAAGCCTTGCATTTAGGGTTACTTACATCACCAGGGACAAAATGACAAGATGATACAGGGATTCAGAATTTGGGACCACCATATGAGGTAGGGGCCTGGTACTTCAGCTAATACAGAAGCTGGCCTGCTCTCCAATTGTTATGATTTATATCTAGTTGTCTCCTCAAGCCTTCTGTGCTCATAGGTAGGGCTTTTGGGTGATGACTGATCACACGTGTGTGATACTCATCACTGGATTAGTCCACCAAAGGGTTTATGGCTGCATGTGATGTTGGGAGGCAAAGCCTGGTGAGAACAGCTGGGTTACTGTGGGTGTGGCCTAGAAGGGAAGATGTCCCTCCTCTTCCCTTGATCCTTTGCTGCTTCATGCTACCAGGTCATGAACTGTTTCTCCTCTGCCATGTCCTTCTGCCATGACAAGACACCCTATATTGGAGCAAGCTATGAAGCGAAATTTCTACAAACTGTGACCCAAAACAAACCTTTCCTCCCTTAGGGGTGTCAGTTATTATGTCTCAGGATTGAGGAATTAAAATTTTGGTGTCAGAAATGGGGTCATTCTTGTGGTTCATGTGGTTTAGAAGTCTTTGGAACTGGCTTGCAGAAAGATTTGGAGATACAGCTGAAGAATCAACCCTAAAAATCTTCAAGCCAAGCTTGGTCAGAGTCCAAAGACCAGCATGCTCATAGAAATGCAGCTAGTAAAGACAGGGCTCAAGAAGTTTCAACTGGGAACAAGGATGCATCGGTAATTGAACTCCAGGCCACATGTGTTATGCTTTGGCAGAAAATTTGTCTAATTTTTCCCCATGTCCTGAGATACTGCAGGAGCCTGAGATTAAAAGCAATGGACTGATGAATCTGGTGGAAGATGTTTCAAGGCATCTAATGTTGAGGAGTACCATGGCTACTGCTGAAGCTTTTCGCCAGCACTATCTTCAGAATCAAGAGCAAACAGCCTAGCAGAATGATTTTTAAAGTTTTGAGTTTAGCCAAAATGGAATATCCAGTAAAGTTGTAGCCTGCAACGATGGAACAGAGCACTTGGTTGTGCTTAGCATCAAAACTGTGCTGTACTTTGGAAAAGCACAATAGAAAAAATGGCTGGCAAGCATCACAAGAGCCAGCAGGATTTCATTCTTTGCAGGCTCAAAATTGCAAAGATAAAAGACTTTGCTTTGAGAAGAGATCACCAGGGCACCATGCTCCAGAATGGTGGCAGCCTAGGGAATGGGATTTGATTCGCCAGAATTCAGTTCACTGCGCTCAACCATCCAAGTACTCAGAGGCCTCTGCAACCAGCAGCAAGTTACAAAAGGGTTCAGTTACTGCTCCAGCTAGTGGTAGACATCAATGTCATCCATGTGGTGCCGGTTTTACACCCATGCAGAACGCAAGAGTTGTGGGGTCAGGAAGGCATCTAACCAGATTTCAGAAGTCCTGGGAGGCCAGAGAATGTGCCCCTGAGAGGGAAATGTGTGAAGCTGTGAGTGTGAAACCAAAGGCGGAGACACAAGAAAGTTGAAAAAGCCAGAACATGGGCCATCTGAGGAAAGCCACAAGGAGTGACTGAGGCCAGCTCAAGAGACAGGCTATAAAAGCTGTGACCATCTGCAATGTTACAGAGACATATTTTCCCACAGATTGCCCTGGGTGCTGAAGACATGAAACTATAGGTCTTAATGTTTTCCCTGCTGGGTTTCAGTCTGGCTTAGGTGCTATTCCTTTCTATTCCCCTATTTCTACCTTTTGGAATAAGAATGTTTACATTGCACAATGGTATGTTGGAAGTGTTTAACTTCCTTTTCATTTTTATAGGGCTCACATTTAAGAGTTGGCCTTAAATCTCAGGGAAGACTTTGGAGTTGGACTTTTCAACAATGCTGAACTGTTCGGACTTTGGCAATTCCTTTCTTATTTTTTTTTTTATTTTTAGAAAAGTAAAAGCACAAAAACATATTGACACACAGACACAAATTAGCATAAAAATAGTACATTCAAAACTGATCTACAGACAAGGTGACATGGGCTCAACAGTGGTTGTTGCTTTACCTATTGATATCTTCGAAGTGTATATATATATGAACCCAGATACAGACATGCAAAATTGGTCACACAATTAATCCTCTCAACAACAGAAAAACACAAAAAACAAAAAACCAAAGCCAAAAAAAAAAAAAAAACCACCAATAGTTGCTGCTTTGCATATTGATATCTTCCAAGTGTGTGTTCAGGATAACACATACAGACATACAAGATTGATCAAATTTAAGTGATATCATACAATAGTAGAACCATGTTAGCCCTCCTGCATATATGTATATTCATATATACATACATATATTTTTATCTTTTTCTTTTCTCCTTTCCCTCGTCCCATCTGTTCTTTGTTTTTGAACAGATTTCTTTCATGTCTCTTAGTTTATATTTCCACCTTCAGGTTCTTACACCAGTGATACAATACATTGCCTGCACATGTACCGCTGATTTATTTCACTTATGAGTATGGACTCCAGTTTTGACCACTTGCCTACAAAGTCCCCAAAACTGTCTTTCTTTATAGCTGAATAATATTCCATTATATAAAAATGCCACAGTTTTTTAATCCAGTCTTCTGTGGATAGACACTTGGGTTGCTTCCACATTTTAGCTATTACAAATTGCACTGATAGAAACATGGGTGCACATATATCAGAGTGATATGATGTTTTCAGATCTTCTGGGAAAATACCCAGAAGAGGAATAGCTGGTTTGAATGGAACCTCTAGACCTAGTTTGCTGAGGAATCTCCAAACTGCTCTCCACAGTGGTTGCACCAGTCTGCATTCCCACCAGCAGTGTAATAGAGTCCCTATTTCTCCACAGCCTCGCCAGCATCTGTTATTGGATGACTTTTTCATACTGGCCAGTCTTACTGGGGTGAGGTGAAATCTCGATACTTTTATTTGCATTTCTCGGATGACTAAAGATGTGGAACATTTTCTCATATATTTATTTGCCATTTGTATTTCTTTTTCTGAGAAGTGTGTATTCATCTCAGATGCCCATTTCTGGATTGGGTCTTTGAATTTGGACAGGTACATGTTTTTTAATTCTTTGTATGTTCTAGATAAGAAGACCTTTGTCTGAGGGACAGCCAGCTAGAATTTTTTCCCAATTTGTGGGTTTTCTTTTTACTTTGCTGGTGCTTTCTTTAGATGTACAAAAACTTTTCAGTAGAATGAGGTCCCAATTATTGATTCTTTGAAGTGTTTCCCTTGCAGTTTCATTTTTGTTCATGAACTCTCTGCCTACTCCTATGTCTTCAAGATTTTTACCTACTTTCTCTTCCAATAGATTTAGAGTTTCTGTTTTAATATTGAGGTCTGTGATCCATTTTGACCTGAG
>PVLD010033380.1:0-13720 GCA_004027595.1 Dinomys branickii
GCAGTAAGAGGTGAAGATTTGGAGAAGCTCATTTTTCCTAACAAGAAAACCTCCACTGAAGCATCAAGCAAATGTTTCTACGGGACAGGAACAGATAGACAGATGATTCCCCCAAAGTTAAACATTGAAGACAGAAGGCAGATTTCAGAGGATTTCTGAATTATTTTTTAAAATTAGTACCTCTCTTTTTACTCCATGCCGGAAGTAAAGAGTATTGGTGAGGTTAGGAGATAGGCAGAAATAAAAAAAAGTGCTAATGGATTTTAAAATATCAACAAGAGTTAACTTCACACCCAGTATGAGCAGAGTTCTGGAGTGGAACTATAACGTGACAAAACTTTTTAAAATCCTACTTCTCTTGCTATACTGTTTTGAAAAATATGTCTCGTATAAATATGAAACAGGGAGCAGGTGGAATGGTGTGAAGTCGGCAGAGGTGAGTCCAAATGCACACATACATGTATTTATTTTACACTGCATTGAAAAACTGGGCTTCTTAAATTCATGATCTCAGAAATATATTTAGGGTAAAGAGGTTTTCTAAAAAAAAAGAACCGTAGGCTTGAAAACTATTTTTAAACAACCATTAGGTAAATAGTTGTATAAGTACAGTAATATAGAAATATGCAAAACAACATAGGCAATGTGTGAACATCTAATGTTTGATAAACACTGCATTGCATTGTTTATGATGCTATGTGATTACCGAGTGATCTTTTCTGTCTTTCTTTTTTTTTTTTTTTTGGTACTGGGAATCGAACTCAGGGCCTTGCACTTGCCAGCCACATGCTTGTGGCACTGAGCTACATCTCTGTCTCCCTAGAGATCTTTTCTGACAAAGATCTTTCATGTTGCTTTAGACCAGTTCTCAAGATGCAGATCCTGAGGCAAGGATTTTTGTGATTTATTAATTTGTATGACTTATTTGGTGCACACGTTCAGGAAGAACTTACAAAAGAGGAAGGGAAGCAGAATAGGTTAGGACAAAATCTAGGCAAATCCTGCTTTTGGAAGAATCTTAGCTTCAGACTGATCTTAGCCAAAATTCTGTTGTATAAATGCTGCAAAAGTTTTGCCCTCTCCAGAAGGAAGGAAACTAGCCCGTTACAAACTCCTCAGTGTGCCATTGGGCCTAGGTGCCAGAATAGCACAATTTTCTCTGGAGAAGATGGACATTGAACAACTGGCAGGTTGGCGCACTGACCTGCTGCGGGTACTCCAGATGGGACACCAAAGGCATCTGCCACACAAGCTTAGAAGAAACAGATGCTCAAAACAATAGGAAACACCGCAAGCCCATCGAGATAGCTAACTGGTAAGCTAAATCCAGAAAGACCTGGAAGCCAACTGACAGCCATGACTGCACATCATTTGTGGGAACTGCAGGCAGAAAAGGAGGCTCCTCAATGCTCAAGGTCAACTTGACCCTCTCCATTCTGGTGTTGTGTTGCTTGTGCCAACCTCTCTGGGCCTAATGCAGCAGATGACATGTGCAGTGTAATGACATGTGCTAAGTGGAAGGCTGGCGTTGCCAAGGGACACCTGCCCCAAGGACCCAAGGGTTTCAGCTCTTATCATTTTGGGTTCTCAATTTCCATTGGGTTATCACAGTAAGGAAATATTTCTTCTTCATTAGAAAGCACATTACATAGGGATAAAATATAGAGAATCAATTAAAGCAGAGAACAAGCACTCAGAGGATAGAGACAGACGGGGTTTCAACTTTCAAAAGGCCTGGCTTCCAGGGTGACTGGCCTGCTTTGGGGTGCGCCAGTCCTGGCTTCCGGGGTGACTGGCCCGCTTTGGGGTGCGCCAGTTCATTGTAGTTGACCACATATTTCCGTGTCATATCGTGTGAATACAAACCGGATGCATCTGATTAAATGCTCTCAATGCTGGTTATAATTGACTCCCTGGCGCCGGGCCTCCTTCCAGCTATTCTGGGACCCGGCTTGGAGCTGCAGGCGGTTGGTGCTCACCGCAGAGGCTCCCTCAGCCGGGCCGGGTGCCTGGCCGCGTTCCTCTCCATTATCCTTTCTCTTTGCTCTGCCTTTCTCCTCTGCTTTTCCCTCACACCCCACCTCGCTCTGCAGCCTGCGTCGCTTTCCTCCTGATTGACGTCCGTGCGCTCTGTATTGTCTTCTGGGCTGGGTGCCTAATTGAGAGCAGTGTATTCAGCCCCACGCCAAGGTCAGCTGGAGCTTGCCTTGCAGCGAGACCATTTATTAAATTTGGCCAATGATTGCCAGTTTGGGTCCCCTGAAACCAAACACTTACAAAGTATTTCATGCTGGACATGATGATATATGGTCTGGTGATCAGCAACATAGCCATTTTGGAAACAGTGTCGCTTGTGGGCTGAGAAACCCTGAGGAATTTACTCAGATTCCCCTGCCTCAGAACAGTCGTGTGTAGAATGGGGATAACAGTACCTAGCTCATAGTGGTAATGAGTTCGTATATATAAATAAGTGGAAACAGTTTCTGGTACCTAGAAAATTGCCGATGCATTACTATTGATTTTCATTACCATTATTTATATAACTAATAAAAATTTTATCATTTATATAGCGCTATTTTCCTAAGAAACTGAAAAGTCTGCACTATCTTATCTGATGAATTCTCATCATAACCCTGAGTTATTGCATTCTATCTTTCCAATATCAAAACTACAGCACAAAGGAATGTACCTTGTTTCACATTAAAGTGCTGCTTTTATTCAGGGAGTAAAAATAATGGATTTGGTTTATTTCTAATGACTTGGAAAGAAGACATCATTGAGAAGCGACTGAAAAAATCGGAAAACCACATGTATGATATGATTGTAGGAGTCCATTTTGTGTTTAAAATGTTTGTGTGTGTAACTATGTCTATATGCACATTGACATCATGTGGAGAAAATCACTAGTATTCATGATAACTGGAACAAGATTACTTTGGGGGAAAGGACCATCTTTGTTGAAAAGAAGGCCTGAAGAAATCCTTGTGCATTTGAGGAGTGTGGTTTCCTGAAGGTCGTGGTAGGGCGGAGACTCAGTGGGGAGACCAAGGAGGGGCAGAGCCAGGGCAGCAGTAAGGAAGGGCCGAGAAAGGAACCCCTTCTCTCTTCGTGTTGGTGGTGGTGGGAGAAAAATCAAATGAGAAAACAAGTGCTTTCGGTGAACACTCCTTCAGTAAGCCCTACACAGCTCCATAGCGCTTTGTACAGAGAATTTCCCTTGCACAGACTACAGAAAACGTGACCACCATGTTCAGCTGCCAGACTGGAAAGGGGAAGAGCTGGGGTCTTCACGGCAGACAGACAGTATCCGAGTTATAGGTACAGATATACAGAGACGTGTACATATAGGGCTTCACATTCACACACGTGCCTAAGGACACTCCACACATATGTATACAGGTCAATCTCAAGCTGGAAGAATACATTCCAGACTTGTGTGACCTGAGAAGAGAGACAGTCTCATGTAAAAAGACTTCATGATTTCAACTATGCCTCTTTGCCATGCCTCCTTGATAAAACACTGTCCAAGACCTCTACATGTCCATCTCAGGATTTTGAATCCAGGATATTGAAGTTGCCCTCCTGAGTGTCAGGTCCTGAGCAGGAGCAGGGACAAAAGTATGTCTGGCCTGGGTACTCAGCAGAGAGGTCCCCCATTTTCCCTATATTTTCTGATCACTTTTGTAACCAATGTAACAGGAATGAAAAGTATCTATGTCAGGAACAACTGTATTCCAGACACATTCTTATATGTTTTCACCTGAGAGAGGCTTCTTAACTCCGTCAGCCTCTTGTGAGTCTTGTCAGTCATTGTAGCCTCCATTTTGCAGACACAGACAGCGAAGCTGGCAAAGTGTTGTCTAACTGTTCAAAGTCGTACAGTTCACCACTTCTGAATCACTGTTGAAACCTGTGTTTGTTGTTCTCCTCCCAGGATGACGCCATTTTCTAATCCTCCATTTTATCACATGGCCGCCCTTTCGCTTCTTGTTCATTCGTCCATGCTACCTCTTCGTTCGTCACAGGATTTGTGATTTGGATGATTTTGTTCCTAATCATCTTGTGGTTTTGTTTTGTTGTTGATCTCCTGTGGTGATCCCCTTTTTATCGGTAATCTTTAGACACATTGGAATAGACCGGCTCTCTGAGGGAAGCAGCATAGTCTGGTCGTCTCTCCATTTTGAGAGGCCAGCACTCACTGCTCAAAAGGTTGAATAGAAAAGCCAATGAGGGTGACAAAGCCGTCGCACTGTCTATGGTACACTAGTAAATTGCACTCTACTTGAAATATCTTCTTCTATCTTTCTTTTTCTCCAAATTAAAATACTCTTCCTCACAACCTTTTTTTAAAAAATGAACTGTCAAAATCGGCCTCTCTTTCTCCTCTAGTGCGCCTTTGGGAGTTTCAAAAGGGTCCATATTTATCCCTTCTTAGAAACCCTTACCCAGCGTGGTTCCCTAGAATCACCTCAGCCAATAAAACCAAAACCTTTCCATAACTTTACATTTGTGGATGCAAACTATATTACGGGAATGGCTGACTTTTGATATTTTAAATCTATAAAACGTAAGTCTCTGTGTTATATTTGTAGTTTATTTATGAGAGTATGCAATCTCCCGAGAGGAGATTGAGTAATTAAGCTTGAGGCTTAAATTACTGCCATCCATTAACCCTGATACTAGGAGAGAATGCCTTTACTCTAACTGCAGGAATGTGCTAAAGTTCTGCCATCTAGTGGCCAAGAGACACATTACAACTTCTTTTTTTCTTCTCAAACTTCAGTGGGAAAATCCAAGTTGATTTGAGGTCTTTCTTCTTCACCACAGTGGGACAAACAAACTACTCTCTCTTTTCTGCTCATCTTCAGTGCTTAGCATCTCCTATTTTGGAAAAAAGTTCACGCTTTCCGTTAGTACTTTTGTCTTGTGGAGGTTAAGAGTTATAATTCATGTAGCCAAATGGCTTTGCCACCAGAAGTTATGTGCTACGTGATTTTTAAAAAATGTTTTGCATATTTGAGTTCCCTTGAATTTTAAAGAACAAAACACTCAAGTCCACGTACGTTGCTTCACTTTTCATCCCACTGCTGACGGCCCCTCAGTGTGAACACATTTCCAAGTGCACAGACTCCAACCGGGATCCTGAAGAGCCTGCCGCTGGCACAAAGGAGGGGAAAGGATAAAAAAGCATTGAGATAACGATTTGCTTTTTTTCTTTTTTTTTTTTTGGTATCAGGAATTGAACTCAGGACCTCGTACTTGCCAGGTAGGTGCTTCTGCCACTGAGCTATATCCTCTGCCCAAGATGATGATCTTCAATGGGACCACGGGAGGCTTACATGAAACATCATTGAATCTCACTAGATGTTGAATCCAGGCTTAATGATGATCTCATTTACCGCTTTAATTCCACTTGTACTTTTATATTGTCCCAAGAAGAAGAGGAACCTAAGTCACTATGTTGCCCAGCTGGGTTTGAATTTGTGATCCTCCTGCCTCAGCCTGCCACGGTGCTGATCTTACAGGGATCTACCACCATGCCTGGCTGAGTGAAACTTTGTGTGTGTAAGATCATGTTTGTGGGTAGAGACTCTAGTCTACTTCCATGCCACCCTAGATGAATCAGATCTTGTCTGATATTGGAAGGAATCTAGTTCCTGGTACTGGTGGTGATTTATGGTAATGATTCATTTTTTTTTATTTAAAAAAAATACAAGTACAAAAACATATTGACAAACAGATACCAATTAGCATAAAAACTAGTACAATCACAACTAATCTATAGACAAGGTGATATGATCTCAACAGTGGTCATTGCTTTATCCATTGATATCTTCGAAGTGTAAATATATAAGCCCATATCCAGACATGCAAATTTAGTCAGACAATTTTGAGAATCACAATTCTGTCAATACCTGAGTGGATGCAGAACTTTCAAGAAATAAGCTTCATCTAGGCATGGTGGCACAAGCCTGTAAGCCCAGCACTTGGGAGCATTAGGCAGGAGGATCACCACGAATTCAAGGCCAGTGTGAGCTAAGAGTGAGTTCAAGGCCAACCTGAATTACATAATGAGACCCCATCTCAAGAAAAGAAAAGAAAGTACATTGCTAAGAAATTAATATGAGTATGTTTTCTTATCCTGAACCAAGCTCCTAGGGCTTCTGTGTCAGGAGCTTAATATCTATCTATCTATCTATATCTATATCTATCTCTCTATATATAGATCCCTGAACCTCATATGTAGACCCTTGAGCCCCATATGTGTAGATCTCTCGGTCCCAAGAGACCACATTCTCTGCCTTCTTAGATCAGGTCAGGGGATTCTTGTACTCACCAGCTCTTGAAAACGATTGCTCAAGAAAAGTAGTTCCCAACTGTAGAAATCTTTGAAAAATAATGCCCGGTGCCACTTCTGATTCTGAATGAATTGGTGTAGATATGAAACGTAGCTTGGGCATCTGGAATTTTAAAATTACCCAGGCACTTGTAATGTGCAACTAATCTTGACAACCTACATTCTAGGACAGAGATTGGAATTATATTTTTCCTACAATGGCCTAGACAGGAAATAACTAAGGTTTTGTAGCAAGTGCTCTGCCATTATAACTTGAAAGCAGCCATAGCCCATATATAAACAAATGAGTGTGGACTCTGTTTCAAGAAAATATTATCTGCAGCAATAAGTACTGGATTTGATTGGTGCCGCAGGCGGGAGTCTGAGGAATAGTGGTCTCAGACTTATCATTGATTCTATTTTTTTCACTTTAAAGATAAAAAAAGCTAACAAAACAACAACAATGAAGACAAAATCATAGGTAGTTGATTGGATTTATCTTGCAGGCTGGAGTTTTCAGAATGCTGGCCTCAGATTTATGATGATTCTCTTTTTAATTTTTTAATTTTAAAAATATTTTATTTAAAAGTTAAAAAAACTAACAGAACAACAAGGAAGACAAAATCAAAACAGCACACCAAAAAAATGCCAACACATGACCTCAAAACAAAACTTCAACGAAGTTGGCTCAGTCCACCAGATGACAGATTCTTAAGGCCCAGCTCAGGCCTACTGACTCCTATTGTGCCTTTGTAATCTGTGCGCGTTAACCTCTGGGCAGGAACCACGGCGTAGTGAGGAAGGGCTTCTCCTCACACCCTGTGTGTACTGCACACGCACGGATATTCCAGTAAGCACCGTCATCCTATCCACAGTGTCTACTAAGACTTCAGAATCATTCTTCATACAATACTCCAAGGACAAGGACCGATCACCTCTGCAGGGTGGGCATGGCCCCTCCCTTTCCTGTCTCTTTAGTAAGTGAGGTGATGTAGGTGATTTCTAATCTCCCTGTTTTCTCTCCCTCCTAATGTCTCATGATTCTAATTCAAATAATGGAAACCAATTACTGAAAAAAATCAAGCTCACTGCAACTAGAAGTGAGAAAATATTGCTTTTTACTGTAGAAATTGAGAAAAATGTTGTATTGCCCAAATATTAGAAGAACTTTCAGCCACGTGCTTGGGAGAAAAAGTAGAACTTCCCCTCAAAAACTGTAATTCCTGTCTCCTGGGAAACGTCATGTAACTGTCAAGGGGTATGGGAAACAAAAGGGGACTTTGGAGAGTCACTGTTCTAAATGTCATAATGACTTCAGTGGATAAAGGAGAAAAGGTGAACACGTACACTCAGGGACCCGTACCCCTGAAACGAAGATGGAATTTGCATACATTGATTTAGCTTGGAAATATTTTTCGCCACAAATAACTTTACTGCTTCCACATTAAAAACTAAACTTGTAAAATTCAAGGATTTATGGCTTAGTGAGAAAGCACATCCTCTATGCTTTAGCTGTTTGTATTAGACCCTGGACTATACAAAACCCCTCCAAACTAGAAGTGTTAGTTTACTTTGACCTAGGTCAAAGCTGCGCAGTGATTCCAGGCAGATTCAGGTTGGAACAATCGACCCGTGTGCTCCAGAGTGAATGCTGAACAAGCATGGAGATTTCAGTGGGGCCAGAGTTCGAACTGCTATCACTTTTGCACAATGGGGTACTGGAAACTGGGTTAGCTTTATGTCCCTCCAACAAATATCTGAGATAATCATTTTATCTAGAAAAGAGGTTTATTTTGGCTCAGAGTTTTAGAAGTCTCAGATTTTCATTGATTGACCTCTTTCCTTTGAGCCTTGGAGGCATGTGGTACAGGAAACTGCTTACCTTGTGTCCTGAAAGAAAAGAGTGGAAGGGATTGGGGTCCTACTATGGCCTTTAGGCAAATGCTTGTAAGAACCTGAGGGCCAGGGGCTGGGGATATAGCTCAGTGGAATAAGTGCTTGCCTGGCAAGCACAAGGTCCTGAGTTCAATCCCCAGTACCGCAAAAAAAAAAAAAAAAAAAAAAAAGAACCTGAGGGCCCCCAGGAGGTGCCACCCTCCTGAAGTTGCTACAACCTTCTAGTAGTCTCATGCTGAGGATTCAGTCTCTAACCTGGGAACATTTCAGATCCACATTACAGGAGAAATTAGGAGGTCACAAAGTCAAAATAGGACTGAATTTGCGTCTTCCATCTGCCATTTATAATTCTCTTGACTTGGGCCAAGGCACTTCTCTGGGCTCCAGTTTGTTCAAGTGCAAAATGCAAATATGCCTCAGTACCACTGGGAGCAGGAGAGGGGATACCGAAGATAAAGTGCAGCATGTGCAGTGTGCGTCTCTCACCACTATCTTCCTTGCTGAGCTTCCTTTTTCAGCTTTCAAGAGAAATAAAACTTTTCCCCTGGTACATGCCTGGTGATAAATATATTCTTATACAACTGTTTACAGGAGAGACAACATGTTTACAAGTAAATGGCTTAGTGAATGACCTGACCCTAAAAGGCCCAACCTAAAGGCAGCTTATGTTTTCTTTCACCCACTAACTTCAGGTTTTCTCTGTCTTATCTTCCTTCATCTCTCAAAATATCTGGACTGATCCAAGTTTTCCAATCCCTTTTAGGTATTATAAGAATATTATTATTTTTTAATGCATTAAAATGCCTAGTCTGAACTAAAGAAAAACTTTAATCGCTCCCTCAGGTCAGAGCATGTCTTTCCTTAACTTAGGCCCAAGATGGACACACGCGGTGGGGAAGGGTGTGTGACTGGGGCCACAACTCAGCCAAAACACCCCTTGTGGGTTGAAGCCCCTGAGAGGTAGGTCAAAAAGAAAGAGTTGACTGGATTTCCGCCACTATTTGGACTCTATTCCCAAGCACCTTGTCCAGAAGAATATATGCGGCTGTGTGCAGTGGCCTGGAGTGTAATTCTTTTTATTATTTTTTCTAGATCTTATATTTCTTCTTTTCCACTTTCTCTTTTGTTTCTGGCTCCTCTGAGTAGCAGGCAAAGTGGATGATGTATTTCCAAAAGAGTGTGATTAGCTGATGGGGCGCTCTGTGTCTTGTGAGTCCACATTCTATCTTTTGGGGTGGGGATGTGGTGAAATTTTTAAATGTCGTAAGGTTCTTCATGCATGATTCCAACTGCACTACTCTCTGAGAGTGCTGATTGAGTGATGCGTGCTTGGCATGTCCTCAGACCCTAGCCCCATGCCTCAAAATTACATCCTTGGCCTGGCTCTGCTATTCCTTCATTTAGGAGAATGTTCTTTTGAGTGGGCTTCTATTTAATCTTCCAAAGCATTTCATTGGTTCATAGGAAAATATGATCTCCTAGCCTTGGAAAAAAGTTGATACGCAATCTGACCATCTGTTGATGCCCATTGGGCTACCCCCTCATCCGAAGGAGTCTGTCACCTTCCAGACTTCCAGGTTCTCCAGGCAAGAAGGCCTCATCCTGTTTGTCACCTATAACCAGGGACGTGAGTGCCAATTTCACCCAAGGACTCTCACTGAGCTCCAACATAGGATGAGCAGAAGCAAGACCGGGATTTCTACAGAATGTCAGGGGTCCAACTGGAGGCTTGTTACAATTACTCTTTTCTCTGGTAGATCTTCTCACTGTGCCTGTGGTGGTAGGTGAAGAGTCTGTCCTCTCCTCGCAGGAAGTTAAATAGCAAAACACTCTCAATGGCACCCATGAATTCCCTCTACGTCCATGTGGATTTGCAGTGGAGCTAACTTTACCACTAATCACAGCGAGATAGAAACCAGGCTGTCCAAGAAGAGCCTTGTATTTCCATGGACACAATGATCAGCCTAGGAATGAGACACATGATTCAATCAGGGCCAATGGAACTAATTTGGGGACTTTTACTGGAGCACCTTCCAAAGGCAGATCTCTCTCTTCCTGCTGTAGTTTCTCAAAGCATGAAGTTATTGGCAATCACGCTGTTACCATATAGATAATGTGTATCTGAAAATACGGTGAATGAAGAAAAAATCTGAAAGAATTAAAAAAGGCTGACTTGACAATATCATATGAGCACTTGGATCCAATACAGGAAGAGGATAAATTCTGCCAAAAAACATATGCACTCTTTAGGAGAAGAAAAACTTGTATAAATATTTTAATACTTAGGGGCTGGGGGTATAGCTCAGGGGCATAAGCGCTTGCCTGGCAAGCGCAAGGTCCTGAGTTTGATCCCTGGTACCGGAAAAAAATATATATATTTTAATACTAAATTTACTGAGACATACAAGTAACCTATGGCCTCTGCAATTACAAGAGGTGCCCAAAATGATGACTAGCTGTCTGTGAGCTTCCAGACATTTATTAGTGTGGTGAATTAAGGAAGTGTACATGCATGTATGGGTGAACTCTCTCCATATGTATATTTTTTCTTTGACAGCACATAGAAAATAACAAATGATTAAAACTTCCCACTTCTAAAAGCAATTCTTATATACATAACTCATTATCAAAAAAGTCACTGATCCATTATTTATAGTGTGCCCACCAGGTGCCAGGCAGTGTTCCAGTTCTTGAGAAAAAAAATAATAAATGAGTCCTTTCTCTCGTAGAACTGGCACCCTAGTGAAATTTTCTAGAATAAAAGTAAATAAATTTCATGTAGGATAATACATATCCCCAATTCAGAGCCAAAGCTTTGTAATTTTTGAAGGTGGTCCCAAAGGGAAGAGCAGAAGCTACAGAGTTAATGTTGAAAGTCATAAATTTAGTTGGGTTGACAAAATTACTATGGCTGACCACACCTTCCAATAATATAAGCCAAGGAAAATAAATGGACAGCATTTTTTAATCACTGTCCTTGCAAATATTTCACTTTAGAAATGTGTCACTTACATCAAGGAAATCTGTTTCTCACCCTCATTTTTTTTGTTGTTGTTGTTCTTACTACATCTGTCTCAAAATGCTTTGCTCCTCTCAGCAGACTCGAGAAGCCTCATGATCGGGCACTGACAGTGCCTCACTATACTCTGGTGGTCTCTGGAAAGATGTTCTTGCACTTGTTTTATTCATCTTTCAAATGGCCATAGAATGCTTGAAACATCTCATGGCCAACCTTCAAGTCAAACTGAAATTTAGCATGGCAATCAAAGCTCTCTTTACGAGGTGCCTGGTATTCTAGCTCCCATCCTCTAGGATCATAGCCAATACTTGATTTATGCAGACTGAGCAATTTTTTGAGTTTATAATAGTATAAAAGTTATACCCACTCCATAATAGCAGTACTTTGAACTTTGATATTTACTGAGCTGGCAGTATGTATTAACATACCTGTGATGGTGGGCAGCAGCAGTGAGACGTGCGTCCCTGTCAGCCCTGTGATAAAAGGGGAAACAACAGTAACTCTCCCGTGGACTGTCTTGCTCAGCTATGGCGTCTGGTAGATTAGGCATGTTAAATGCATTTCAAACTTAAGACATGTTCAGTTACACTGTTCCCGGTATCTGGATGCCCTTGACCCTGGTCTACATGGCTGTGTGTAGTGAAGTGTCCCTCTCAAGTATCCTTCATAATGGGTTCTTCTTCATTACATTACAATAACACTCTACTCCTAACCCCCAGCAGTTGTTCTAGTGCCCAGTAAGCATGGGTTTCTGGCAAGTTGAAACTGCTCTCTATTTCCAGATTTTACTAAA
Source organism: Dinomys branickii (assembly GCA_004027595.1). Classification (NCBI taxonomy): domain Eukaryota; kingdom Metazoa; phylum Chordata; class Mammalia; order Rodentia; family Dinomyidae; genus Dinomys; species Dinomys branickii. The sequence continues at coordinate 12,046 of PVLD010033380.1, forward strand.
TATATCAAGGAAAGAAGAAACAAATTTGGCTGAGCATATAGTTTCTAATGAATTATTGGTGGGAAAGGGAAACTGACCTAGCTAAAGTTTAAGATTAGTTCTAGAGTTTATTTCAAGCTGCACAGCTGAAGGTAAGTGTATTGTATAAAAGATAACCTTGCTTTCATTTCATGCAGACTTCTTGGAAATGGCAGGACCCAGGATCTTTCCTTAAAATGGGATTGACATCTTTCATTAATTTATGGCAGTCAAGAAATCTTAGCAGTTGCTCATGGAATGAAAGGGCTATGATAGACATCTCTTCTGTACGTTCCTTTTTCTCCTCTCTAAATTCAACTGTAGGCAACAAACCTTTTGCTCTATTACTGTTCAGGTTGTGCCCATTTACAATAGGATTTTAACACTCTGCATTTTGGAACCTCCCCTCAGCCTGGACATGTCTTGAGCATAGGTTTTGTTGGTACTTCCAGTTTTAGATGTTGCCCAAAGAGCCTGCATGCTTGATTCAAAGTTGTGTATCTATAGGAAGGTTCCTACCTGCACTCCAGGAAAACACTCCATGGCCCTGCTCCTGAGGAATTTGTGCAGCCTTAACAATGGATCCCTTGTGCCACAGATGTGGTTGGCAGCAGACACATGGTAACATGGTCAGTGTCTGGGAACTCTAAATCTCGTCTTAGCACATTTTGGGATAATTTAATGCTAAATCATACTTGGTCTTCAATAGTTGCCATAGAAATATCCTGAAATTAGGTAATTTATATTGTGATTTCTGACAGGTGACCCAAACCAGACTAAATAAAAAAAATACCAGGAAAATATAGAGTATAAAGGTAATAATAATTCAAGTACAGCAAGAGTTAATACAGATGGTATGTATCAGACTTTCTAGCACACTTCGGACTTTTGTTCTGGCCTGTGTCATGCAGGCCTCCCAAGAAGAGCGAGCTTTCCTTCCCCTCTTCTCTTTCATGTGGGTTTAGTGAAGCCATTCTTATTTTACATTAGCCAGGCTATTAGACAGTGAGATGAGATGCTATCTCCTCACTAGTCTGGCTGCATCAGCATCACTGACGGCAGCTTTCAATTTTTATGTAAACAAATAAATAAAGAACAAAATAAAAAGATAGGAAATAAATAGAGAGATGAATCTTTTGCAAATGGGAAGAGAAGAGATGGATGGAGAGGAGAGGGAAAATAGGGAAAAAGATGCAAAAAAGGAATTAAGATATGCCATATGCACGTACTAACTCCATATAGAGAATATAAATATTACATATTGCAAATATGTACTAATAAAAAAGAATACAAAAAATAGTGTCAATAGCTATTTTCAAAATTCCTGCATTAAATATATATTCCAGTTTAAACTCAAGGATGCTTTGAAAGAAAACAGTTTATTTTATTTTATGGTACCAGGAATTGAACTCAGGACCTTATGCTTGCCAGGCAGGCACTTGTGCTGCTGAGCTATAACCCCAGCCCCAAGAAAACATTTTAAAGTGAAGATTTATTTTGTTTTTCTTATCTGAAATCACATAAAAATTAAAAATAAAGTGTACTGCAGGAAGTACAACTTCAAAGTATACAAATCAACCACAGAATAGCAATATAGATTGGGTGATAATTAATCAAATTTTTTCCACCCACTAATTCAAAATAAAAATTTTTACAA
>PVLD010033381.1:0-13719 GCA_004027595.1 Dinomys branickii
CTATGTTCATTAGCGAGATTGGCCTGTAGCTCTCTTTCTTGGTTGGGTCTCTCTCTGGTTTTGGTATCAGTATAATACTTGCCTCCAGAAATGTGTTGGGGAGAGTTGCTTCCTTTTCGATTTCATTGAAGAGTTTGAGGAGTGTTGGCATTAGATCTTCTCTAAATGTTTTGTAGAATTCTGCTGTGAATCCATCAGATCACGCCCACTTTGTAAGCCACCTCATAAATGGCAAGAGGAGGACTTGGGTGCTCTGCATTTTGTGGCACTTTCACTGTGTTACTCTACCATTGTTAGAGGATTAGTTGTCAAACACAACAGCTAGCATGTGCAGAGACCCTGCTAGGTGTCAGGGCTCTGCCTAGGCTTTGCAGCTGGCAGCAGCAAAGCTGGGATGCAAAGCCACGTCTCCTGACTCCTGTCCTGCCATTGTTGAGTGCTGCTCTGCAGTTTGCAGTAGCAGAAGCCTAAAAAGGTCTCTCCTTACCACACAAAGCCTCTCGTCCCCCAGGGATTATACCCTGGAGAGGCCCCTTGAAAGTTGTGTCTGCAGTGCCAGGCTCTGGCCTTTCTAGAAAGAGCGTCCCCGGCCCAAAAGGCTCTCCCTGCCTGCCAGTCTGCGTTCCCCAAAGGTGCTGCAGGGAAAGACTTCTTCCTCTAGGGACTCACTCAGGGTTGAGCCTATCAGACAGGAGACCCAGTGTACTGTCTGGAAACCCAGTGATCTGCAGACAGGGGTTGGTGGAAGGAGCAGAGGTGAGAAAGGGAGGGAAGCTTCTTGCCTGGGCTTCCCCCCCCCCCCGCCAGTCTCCCTGCACAGCTCCTAGAGCTGCCAAACTAAGCCTGAACATGATCTGTGTGTTTGTGTGAGCAGCCTCCCATCTCCTGCTGCCTGTGGAAGCAAGATGCCAAGGTCCCTCTGCACTACAGGTGAGCCTGGCCTTGACAGCTGGGGAGCAAAGCTCAGGAGAAAAGGGACCAGTGAGGCTGGGGAGTCAGTTCCCTCTATCCCCTTTCAGGTTCTCAATCCCCTTTCACAGGAGTGAAGCTGGGAGGACAGGAGAGGGTGCCTCCCTGTGGCCCAGGAATCAGTCCCCAAGGACACCTCCTGAGTCAGGACAATATGTTTGGTCCCCTTCTGCCTTCTATGAGTTCTCACAGATAAACTGGCTATGGAGTCATGATCTCAGCCGTGTTTCATCTGTGCGGAGGGGAGGCATAATCAGATAATTCTTGGAAACATCATAGAACTGCCCAGTGCGCACTAAATCGGCTATATAAATTGAAAGGCAGAGGTCAAAGTTCTGGATTTCTTTGGCAGTATAGAATCGCAGATTCCCTGGCAAGCCCAGTGTGGGCACACAGAGTCCTCTGCGTGCAGCTCTCCTTTTGAATGGAGCATTTTTACATTTCCCTTGTCAGGTGGGGCTGACCCCAAGACCTGGCCGCTCTGCTTTCAGGGGCAGATCTGCCCACAGGGTTCCCAGTTGAGGTGTCATTCTTCATTCTCTGCAAAGAGGAAAGCCACTCAGCAATGGGGCATCGGGTGAGTTGAGGGGTGGTAGGAAAGCCCTCCTCCAGTCCCTCCCATTTCTCTCCTTTCTTGTGCTCCTGATGCCTGGTTACTGTATTTAGTTGAAGCAATTCTGCCTTATTAAAAAGGAAGTCCCCCAGGGAGGGGTAATCCTGTTGGAGTACTATCAGTTATGGACAATTTAGTATGATTTAATTAATTCATCTGATTGCTTTCCTGTGTTCTGTACAGTGAGAGGGAGTGTGAGGAGTGCTTGGAATGGTCATGAGGTCAGTGGGTGGTTATGGAGTGATCGAAAGGAGGGGGGATAAGGGTCTTCTTATTTGTTTTAAAATTGTTTTAATGTAAACTTTTCACAGACGTAGCAAACATACCAAAACATATACATATCGTAAGTATCCAGCTTTGAACTTTTACAAAGTACACACGGCCTCATACCCAGCACCTAGATTGAGAAACAGCACCCAGTTGCCCCTCTTAGACACCCAACTGTGGGGCATCCCTTGTAATCCCCAGTGGACACACTGCCTGACTTCTAATGCTGTTGATAAGTATCGGCTGTTTTTGTATTCTGTGAACACAGACTCACTCCATATGTGACTTCTGTGATTTGCTTTCCTTTGTTTGTTATGCCTGTTTTTGGCAATTCCCCCTATGTGGTAAGAGTTTGCTCTTTCTCCTTGCTTTATGGTGTCCTACCATAAGAATACATCATGATTTGCATCCTTTCTGGTTGATGAGCATGTAGATGTCTTGTATTTGCCTCTCAAATAGCAATGGTTTGACTATGCACAGCTGTGTGTTTCTTACTCTTTTTGTCTCTGGTGAGGTGTCATTTTCCTGGGAGCCTGTCCGACCCGCATTGCCACGGAAGCTGGATTTCCCCCCTTGGTCTCCAAGAGAAGGTGGCAGTTTTCACAGTGATAATTTCAGTGCCTTGGCCGGTGTCTGGCAGTAGTAGATGCCCTGAAGAGATGGATGGATGGATGCATGCATACATGCATGCATTTTACCTGCCTCCTACTTTCATACAGCACTTCTTTCAATACCTAAGAAAATCTGGGCATGGTGGCACACACCTGTAATCCCAGTACTTGAGAAGCTGAGGTAGAAGGATTGCCATGAGTTTCAGGCCAGCCTGAACTACAAAGTGAGACTGTGTCTAAAACACAACACAACACAACACCCTGAGAGAAGCACTTCATTGGGAACTTTGGGCGTCAGTTTGGATACTTCCTTAAAGACAACTTTGTTCTCTGGACTCCCGCATCTACCTGGATGGTCCAGGCACCTTGAGGATGGGGCTGCAAACTGCAGGTGTGGCTGAAAGGATCTGGGAGTTCCATAGGTGCTATCACCATGGCCCCAAGGAGGAGCTGATATAAAAGCAGTTTCTACTCTCTCTGTGTCTCTGAGGACCCCAGGGCCTGCCCTTCCCTAAACAAAGGTGTGAGTGAGTGGCTGGGAGGGAAGAATCATGGGCAACAGAAAAGAAAAAGAAGATGCAGGATGAAAGAAAGAGAAAAAGAAGATGCAAGAGGGAGAAGGAGCCCACGAACCAGTCTTTTCCCTCTGCTTTCCAGAAGCAGGGCCTGGGCGAGAGCCAGACAGGCAGAGCCACTGCTTACAGAAGTGTCACCATATTTGGGTTGTGTTGCTTTCACTAGCAAATGACAAAGTAGAAGCTGGAACATGAGCCTGTCGAAATGCAATGTCAGCGTGCCCTGGTGGGACAGGTTTTTTCCCTGGCGCTTGGCAAATCTTTTCACAGGCAGAGCGAGTAGCTTTGCTGCCTTTCTGGCTGCACAGTGGTGATTGAGCAGGTTATTCTTTATTCATACACCTTTTGCTGAGCTGCATAACAAATGTGCTGTAAATTTTAGTGCTTCAGAGAATGCCCGATACATAAAGCAAGGCTACCTCCCTTCACAAAGGGAAGGCTGGTCAGATTCCACAAACATAAAGCCCATTGCATTGCTACGTTTCAGAAGTAAATGTTACCTGCCTCATACTTTCACACAGGGCTGTTCTTAAAGGAGAGATCTACCCAAAATAATTACCTTTTGGGGTGACCTAAAAGTAAACTTGGTTTAATCTGTTCACTTGTCTCAAGCCCAGGGTTTTTTCCTAGTGATGTGTGTTAGAGTGCTTAAAGTGCACACTGCAGCATGCTCCATCTTTTATGAAAGCCTTGTTGTCTACAGAATTGCATTTCCTCACCTCCAGTTATTTGGTTCCCGGTGATGGTGACCACATCCCTATTCCTATACATGCCGTCGTTAATTTGCCATTACGTAAGAATTAGCAAGTGCGCAGCTCTTTCACAAATACATAACCCTCACAACTTTACAAAGAGATAGTCCTTGGTCTCCCCACTGTCTTCATGTGGGAAACAAAGCACAGAAATGCTGACTAACTTGTGAGAGATCACAGAGCTGGTGGTTGGTGGAGCCAGAATTTGTCCCCAGAATGTATTACCACAATTTAGTGTCCTTCAATGATATCTTCTAAAGTGGAGTGGGGCGCAAGGGCTGGCTTTTTTCAGAGATTAGAAATAATTTCCTGTGCCTTTTTAAACATCATTTCTATCCAGCCTAGCCCTGGACCTTGAAAGAGCAGCAGATCTGCTCCCGGGAGAGTGGTCACAGTCTAGGAAGCACATACTTGCCCAGAGGCTCAGCTGCAGCACCACGGACAGAGGCAAACAGGGCTCATGGCACTCAGGCTGGGACGCCCTGAGCTCTCTCTGGTAGGGGAATTGCAAGGCCCTGCTGTTCTACCCTTTTTGCTGCAGGCCCAGCAAGGTCTGGGCTTTCTGTGCCTTTCTGTTGCTGTTTTCTTCCTCTGTTCTCCTGAGGCAGTCGTGTCCCCGCTGTCTCTCCTAGGTGATCTGTCTCAGGAAGAAGGTGCTTAGTCTGGAAGCCTGGAAGCCATCTTTGCTTCCTGCTTTTTCAGGGTTCACCTTGAATTCCTGATCCATGAGACATACCTTCTAAAAAGTTTTAAATGAAAATTCCGTGCCCTCTACTGCGGGGGCCTTATCTTATACCCATCTCTCTCCAGGGTTTATTCAGCACTCACCCAATAGACTGCCCAGACTTCAGACTCACCCCCGTACAACTCTTCTCAGAATGCTGTCAGAGCACTGTTTTCACTAGCAATTTTGATTGTGTCACCACTGTGCTTGAAATTCTTCAGTGGCTCCATAGCCCCCTTAGAATACAATTCGGACTTAGTGTGGCTGCTTTGGAGCTGTTGGATTATGGGGTCCTGCCCCTTGGGGGTGACATCCCCCACAGCTTTCAGATCACTAAGGTCCCTGTTTCTTGTCACCTGCAGGCTATGCATAGGCAGTTCCCTCCTCCCAATTCTAGCCTTCCGCTGGGCTGATGCCAGCTCATCGTTCAGGTTTCCAGTTAAACTTTCTTCTAAGGAATCCTGACCCCGCAAACTGGGCTTGAGTACCCCAACCCATTGTTCCCATGGCAACCAGTCATCACACAGTTTACTCTGGAGTTGGATTTGATGCCCCCCTGTGTGTTTTTCCTCAATATATGTTCTCTGTCTTGCACACAGCTGTGTCCCAGTACCTTGTACAGACTGGCTTGTGGAAGACAGTTTTTCAAAGTCTTAACGAACAAGTACTAGTATGAAAGAGGCATTGACGGAGCAGTCTGGAAACTCAGGTTTTAGAACCCATTCTGGTGCAAACATTTGACCTCCTTTTGATCCTTGTTCTTCTCTGAGCTTTAGTTCTACATCTGTGAAGAAAGCAGACTGGGCCCTGTGTCCAGGCTTGTCTGCAGCTCTGAGATCCTGGGATCGGCTTTTGAAGGAAGGGTTTGGGATTCCTTCTCATGTCTCTTGACTTTCCAGCTGTGAGGACCTCCTTCTGGTGCTCCCTTATGCCCTGTCTGTACAGGATCTGCTGGTACTCAGAGCCAGGTGTCTTGGCTTCCACTGTCCTCAGACACAGCTGGTGTGGCCTTGAGTTCTCCTTGTATCCACGACAAGAACTTTTTGAAATTCTCTGCTGTCCTCCTCCTCACCTCATCTTGTTTGCTGTCAAAAGATTGCAAATAAGAAGCTTCTAATGCTGCCTCTGTCTCTGAATTGTCACAATAATCAATGCAAAGGTGTTAAATCTACATACTTCTGAGGCTGCCCTTCTCCCAGCAGAAATAGGGGACTTTTGCTGCCCACAGCCCCCTCCCTAGGATCCTCACAGCCTTCAGTCAACACCAGGAATGCTTCAGCTTCATGCCATTTACCATTCACATGGATCCCAAGTCCATGCAGCACATTTGCTGAGGACCTACTATAGGGCAGGTGTCATTCTAGGTGCTTTGGACACATAAAGAACAAGGTAGACAGCATCCTGTTTTCAAGGAGCTCATGATTTAGCAAGCGTGTTTAGAGAGAATCCATATAAATAAAATATTGTAAATAAGTAAATTGTATAACGAGTTTATGAGTTATAGGTTATGAGTGTCGTGGGAAGGAAGAAAGCAGGGGATGGAAGATAAAGGCCACAGGAGAGTTAGATTGGGCTCAAATCCTGGAGGAGAGTGAGGTATGTGCCAGCTTTGCCGGTGGAAAGTGTTTAAAGCCAAGGGCAAAGTCCAAAGGGTGGGAACGTGCAGGGGGCCTGGGGGAGGCAGGTAGGCCCAGTGTTGCATGAAGACTGTGCACACCAGGCATATGCCAGGGTATGGTGCTCAGCATGGTAGACCCCACAGCATTGCTACAGGTTAGAGGACAGCTGCTGGACCTTCAGTTGCATGTCCTGAGATTTGTCCACATAGTGCACATATTAAAACTGGTCTGGTCCTGTGGGAGGAGCTGGAAGGTTTGAACATCACCTAGTTGCTTGGCAATGCTTGGAAAACTGCATAACCTCTCTGGGTTTCTTTCTCTTCTTTTTTTGAAGGAAGGCCCCCACCCGAGCCTCACAGGGTTGTCGTGGGATGTGGTGAAGTAAATGCAGCAGAGGCTAACTCACTGTGTCACACAGAGTGGGTACCCGATGTGATTAACTTCCAGGGCATCTCTTCTCTGTTTTTTGGGCAAGATATTTATTTTCTCAAAGCGTTAGTTTCCTTTTCTAGAAAATAGAGTCAAATAATCCCTCTGCTTCCTGCTGCCTAGACTTTAATAACTTTCCAATCCAGCAATGTAGATAATAGTGCTTTATAAGTAGATGATGAGTTTTCAGGGGACAAGGGACGTGTATTTGGGTGTGTTTACAGAAATACATGCATGCATGTATATAGTTGCATGTGTGTGGTTATTCATGACAAAGAACTCATCATTATTTCATAAGTGCTTCAAGGATGCTTTTTGTATAAGATCTTATGCCTCATGTTAGTTGTCTAGTAAATTCTTATGCATTAATGCACTACTGGTGATACAATCCACTTTTCTGGATTAAAGGTGTAGATCAGAATCAGTGGAACTGTTTGCTACCAGGTAGCAGGAATAGGGAATAGGAATTATATTTTTAATGTAGTTTTAAAGACTTAACCATGCACCAGCCACTATATTAGGCATTTTGCATGCATTTCTTGTTTGAAAGTCCAACAGCCCTATGAAGTAGATACCAGCACTATCCCTATTTTATACATGAGGACACTGAGGCTAAAAGAGGTTAATGTCATGGCCATAGTTTATAATTGAGGGAGCTGGAATTGGAACCAAGCTGTTTACCAGCTTTGTTACTGTGACAAAATACCTGAGCTAAAAAATTTACAAGAAGAAAAAGGTTTATTTTGGCTCACAGTTTTTGAGGTTTCAGTTACTTAAGGATTGTGGCAGGACCATACATCATGACAGTGGGAGCCTGTGGCAGAGGAGGCCTGGTCACCTCATGGTAGCTGGGAAACATAGAAGGTCGGGGGTCCCAGTGGCCCCTTTATGGGCATACCATCAATGACTTATCTTCCCCATGAGGCCCCACCTCCTAAAGGCACACTTCCTAAGAGGGCCATGGGCCAAGGACTAAGCCTTTGGAGGACCATCTTAGTCCAAACTATACTCCCAGCCTTTAGGGAGGAATGCATGCACTTGATATTCCAGATACTGCCTTTTCATGGCCCAAGCTCTCAGCAGACAGAGGGAGTCTGTTATCTCACCCAGGAAAGGAGGAAAATACAGGGCCATGAACTTAGGTCACTAGTGAACATTGTCTTAGAAGAGAAAAAGGCAAAAGGATACCTTTTCTTGCCTGTAATACACAAGGAAGATAGTCCAAGGATTGTTCTTTGTAAGGTACTTGTCTTAGTTACTTTAATACCCAAAATTAAAGGAGGAAAGGTTTATTTCAGCTCACAGTTTACAGAGGTTTCAGTTCATAGTTGGCTGGCTCCAAGGCAGGGTGGCACGGCAGAGGAGAAACAGTCGATCACAAGCAGGCAAGAGACAGTGAAGCAGCAAGCAGCAGCAGTGGTTTGCTTTCCCTCTCTTCTTTTGTATTCCATCCAGGCTATAAGCCTGTGATGGTGTCACCTGCATCCAGGGCAGGGCTTCCATTATCCACACCCTTAACCCCAGTATCACATCCTGGATCTACATGTACACACCCTAATCTAGCCACCTTTGAAAGCCCCCACCTCTGACTGCATGAAGCTTTGAGGGACATGTAGATACAAACCATAACAGTACCTAAATTTGTCCTTTTTCTTTGGTCTCAGGGTATGTTAGGAATTTGGTGGGGATATGAAAACTGTGTGCCTTATTCTTCCTCCTTAAATGTCCAGAACCTGAGGATGTATTTGTGTATGTACATACATATGTGTGCACATGTATGTGTACTTGCATGTGTGTATTTTTAGAAGTACATTTATAGGCATCTGTGCTGTGTGTGTGTGTGTGTGTGTATCTGCATATGCATATAGGCATATATACACATGTATGGTGTGTATACATGTGTGTATGTATTTATGGTGCATGTACATGCATGGTATATGTGTATATATGTATAATGTGGGTGTGTCTATCCTTCCAGACCAGCATAGGGGTCACTTTCTCTGCAAAGCCACCTGACAGTGCCTGGATAACACCCAGCGCTCTCTGCATGGTACTGGCACTGCTTGTGCCTTGGCTGTGTAATTGTAGTTTTCAGCCTGTGCTGGATGACTGATGCTTGTGTCCGACTCCCCTGCAGTTGGAAGCCCCTGGAGAGAATGTTTTGTGTCAGGTTAGTTTTATTTCCACACGTGCACGTTGAGTGTGCATATGAACGAATGAGCGAACAAATGAGTAGACCTCATGCCACTGCTGCCTACCCCTGCTCCAGATCATTCACCAGGGGCCTGTGGTGTATGTGTGGGTGTGCTTAAGATCAAAGAGGTTGTCCGCCTGAGGTGTGGGCCCCAGATGATAGATATCTTCAGCACCCAAGCTTATGCAGGAACCACCATGCTGTGTGTGGCCGGCCTAGCTCTGCAGAGGCACTGGGCTGGACAGCCAGCTGTGGTCATGCAGAAGCGCCTTTCTTCTGTGGTTCCGGGGAGTTCCCATCTGGCGCCTGCTTTTCTTGTCTGTTGACTTCTCCTTAGGTCTCCTGGAAAAGGAAAGTGTTGGAAGTTGTTCTTCTCCTGGTTAATGTGTTCCATGCCCGCTGTGTCCCCCTGTGCTCAAGTTCCGGGCAATTACCCTCCTGCCGGGTTTTGTTGCTGAGCACAGCAGGTGGGCCTTGTTTGTAATTCACTTGCACCATTAACGCTGGGTTTGCGCCATAAGCACGACTCATCCATTCAGTGCCCCCAACCCCAGATGCCAATGGATAGCAGGGACATTAAGATGGCTTTGGGGTCCAGCTGCTTCTGCCTTTTAAAGCAATGAAACACTTAATCCAATGATTGTCACAGAGCATTCACAGTCATCCACACTGATGGAAAATCTGTACCCCAAGCCCCCCCATCATGATGATTTGGCTGTGAACAGTAATGGCACTAATCACAATGACAGCTATCAAGCACCAAGCACTTGCTGTTTGCAGCCTTACTGAGGTCGAAGCTAATCTTTGAAAGCAAATTTAAGAATATTTAATATTTGCTCCATTTTATGGGTGAGGAAACTGAGGTTTTGAAGAGGTTAATCACTGGCCCAAGGTCATACCTGATGCATAGCAGGCTCTAGGCCCAAAGGAGCTCTGTTTAAAGTGGCTGAACAGTGTTGGTGACCCCTTCTTTGCAGGGATGAATCATGTGACGTTTACTGACGGAGAGTATGGGAGAGAGCTCGAACTTGCTATCCTAATTATGTTTTTGCTAGCATTGCTGTTCAGATGAGTCACTAAATTGGGGGAAGATGAACAGAATTAAGGCATCCCCTTATAAGTTCAATTTTGTTAATCAGTCATACGTTTATCGAGCTCCAACTATGTGGAAAACATTGTCCTAGGTGTTTTATAGAAAACAAAGATAAATCATTCAACCATTCGATAAATCTAAGAGACAGAGACTCAGACATGTATTCTTGAACATAACCCAGGGAGTGTAGTATTGGGGTAGGTCGATACAGGAATGCTAAGAACTAACCAGCCTCAGAGATCCCACTTAGAAAAGTCCTTCCTTAATTCTGATTGTATGTAACTGATCGTTTTTCACATACCACACATCTGTGATCTTTGAGTAACCCTGTGAAGAAGCCAGTTCAGGTTGTATATTTCCCATTAAATGGAAAATGAAGGTGCTGGGAGAGTTTTTGAAACCAGAAACAAGTGCAGAGCTAAGTTCGAGCACAGCTGCTGGCTCCAAGGTCAGACTTTTTTTTTTTTTAAAGTCACCCCGAAGTCAAAGTCTAGATTTTGGGCTGGACCTGATCCAGACTCAGTGGTGTGCTTACTGTCCCATGTTTTACTGAGGCTGTCAGTCTGCCTGGGCTCTGTTTCCGTGGAGAACCACAAAATCATGCTGCTCCTTGGTGGCTGGCTGCTTACAAAGTGTCTTTACAATTTGGAGGAAAATCTCTGTACCTGATACTCCAGTGGTGTCAGAGATGGCTTCTCCCACCTGTATATCCCCCTCAGACATGGCTATGTGCCTGCTACCTTCTCCAGGCCTCTGGTGTGCTGTGATAATGTCAGTTCTCCTAAAGCCCATCTCTGGCTTGGCCCTACCTTACCTAGAGACTCTTTATTGTCTAGAAGAGAAAGTCCAATCTCCTTAACTTTGGCATCCCTGGTCTCCTAGAACTCAGAGTTTCTAGACTTACCTGCCTGTAGGCCCTTTAGACTCAATGGGCAGCTGCCAACCTGGTTTCATCACTATCCCGTCGACACCTCCACTTTCTCCAGTATGAAATGGGAGGTCTCTTCCTCCCTGTATGTGCCGCAGTCCTAACTCCCAACTGCAACGGCCCAGGGCTGCTACTCCACCCCTGGCTTCCAGCACCACTCTGTTGGTAGCAAAGGCTGCTCTGTTGTATGAAAGCTGCTTCACTGCTGTCATTCGTTTTGAGTGTCTGATGTGCTATTCCCCATATGAGGTCATTGTACTTTCCCAGGACTCCTTAAGGAAGGTGGAACATCTGACAGTCCCAACAACTGCCAGCACATAGCGTAGAGCTGGCTGAGCCCAGAGCATGCAGGGATGCTGGTGCCAGGTTGCAGTGCTGCAGGGATCTGGGTGCCCAGTGTCTGCCCACATGGCAGCGCCCTGTTGGAGGAGGGACAGCACACTTGAGCTTTGTCCCTGTGTCTGACAAGTGGAGTTGTCTTTTTGGGGACAAGTACTCCTTCTTCAGGGTCCCTGTGATGGGCAGGGCAGGGAAAGGGATGGTGTTGAGTACACAATCTGTTGCTTAGCTAAGGATGTGAAGGGTTTCCCTCATGTTGCCCTGTGGCATGGGAAGGGGAGAGGTCAGAGCCTTTAGCCCACAGCCTTCCTGGCTCAGCAGAGAGAAGCTTGCAGGGCTCTGACAGGCTTTTCTATGGCAAGTGGCATATGCACAAGCCTGGGCAGCTCCTGGAGAGGGTGATTCTGCATCCTGAACCTTGGGAAAAGTGCTGAGTATCATGATCCCCAGGTTCTCCCCTAGTCCTCCTTCCTGTGGGTGGACCTTCCTTTCACAGACCGCCTGGAATCCAGCCAAGACTCCAGTGAGTACTGGGGCTGCAGGTAGATTCAGGAGGATGGTAGCTGTGGTGGGGGGTGAGATGGGCCACGGGAGTGGTACAAGTCTTGAGGTAGATTCCCAGGGTCATCTCTGAGCAGCAGCTTGGCTTCTCACTGGTGACCAAGAGGACCTAGCCTGGGAAGGAATGTTCCAGAGGTGCTAGGAGACACCTGGGAAGACCCAGCATTACTGAGCACTTGAGCAGTGGCTGACTTGCCTCACTTATGGAGGAGGGGACCCAGGCTGGGAGGGGGGTAGGTGGGTAAGGAGCATGCCAAGTCTTGGAGCTGGTCATAAAGAGAATTCGGGTGCTTCATTGTTTTCTAAATTATTAACTAGGTTTTTAAATCGGAAAAGATATCTAGTGTCTCTGTTAGAAAGGAAAACAGTAGGGAGCATTCTAGAATGAAAAGCAAATCTGCTTCCTAGTCTTGACTGCAGTCCTCTAACCTTTCACTGGGGATAACTGGCCAGCAGCCAGTTTGTCCCCCCACCCCCCGCTTGGTGCCAGTCCTTGCCCTAAGTGGATGGCAATCAGTGCTAATTAAGCTGGACAGAAGGGAAGGGGCAGGATGGGCCATGCATGCACATTTATACAGTTTCCAGAGGTGATACTAAGCTTGGATGGCAGTAGAACAAGACTATCACTCTGAATTTTTTTTTTAAATAAAAGCACAAAAACATATTAACAAACAGACACAAATAAGCATAAGAAATAGTACAATCAAAGCTGATTTACAGACAAGGTGACATGGACTTAACAATGGTTGTTGCTTTACCTATTGATATCTTCGAAGTGTATATACATGAACACAGATACAGACATACGAAATTGGTCAAACAATTAATCATCTCAACAACAGAAAAACACAAAAAACAGAAAACAAAAGACAAAAAATAATAAAATAAAATAAAATAAATAAAAACCAACAATAGTTGCTACTTTGCATATCGATATCTTCGAAGTGTGTGCTAAGGATAACACATACAGACATACAAGATTGTTCAACTAACCCATCATCAATTATTGCTTAGCATTAATCGATATAATACACTAGTAGAACCATGCTAGCCCTCCTGCACATATGTATATACATATATACATACATACATTTTTGCCTCTTTCTTTTCTCCTTTCCCTCGTCCCATCTGTTATTTGTTTTTGAACAGATTACCTTCATATCTCTTAGTTTATATTCCCACCCTCAGGTTCTTACACCAGTGATACAATACATTGCCTGCACATGTACCACTGATTTATTTCACTTATGAGTATGGACTCCAGTTTTGACCATTTGCCTACAAAGTCCCCAAAACTGTCTTTCTTTATAGCTGAATAATATTCCATTATATAAAAATGCCACAATTCTTTAATCCAGTCTTCTGTGGATGGACACTTGGGTTGCTTCCACATTTTAGCTATTACAAATTGCGCTGCTATAAACATGGGTGCACATATATCAGAGTGATACGATGTTTTCAGATCTTCTGGGAAAATACCCAGAAGGGGAATAGCTGGTTTGAATGGAACATCTAGACCTAGTTTGCGGAGAAACCTCCAAACGGCTCTCCACAGTGGTTGCACCAGTCTGCATTCCCACCAGCAGTGTAATAGAGTCCCTATTTCTCCACAGCCTCGCCAGCATCTGTTATTGGATGACTTTTTCATACTGGCCAGTCTTACTGGGGTGAGATGAAATCTCGATGTTGTTTTTATTTGCATTTCTTGAATGACTAAGGATGTGGAACTTTTTCTCATATATTTATTTGCTATTTGTATTTCTTTATCTGAGAAGTGTGTATTCATCTCAGATGCCCATTTCTGGATTGGGTCTTTGAATTTGGACAGGTACATGTTTTTTAATTTTTTGTATGTTCTAGATAGCAGTCCTTTGTCTGAGGGACAGCCAGCTAGGATTTTTTCCCAATTTGTGGGTTTTCTTTTTACTTTGCTGGTGATTTCTTTAGATGTACAAAAACTTTTCAGTAGGATGAGGTCCCAGTTATTGATTCTTTGAAGTGTTTCCCTTGCAGTTTCATTTTTGTTCATGAACTCTCTGCCTACT
>PVLD010033382.1:0-13717 GCA_004027595.1 Dinomys branickii
TGGTCAGATACAGTCACAGCACTGACCCCACTTCTGGTACCAGTTTCCTGAATTAGTCACTTTCCTGTCACTGGGACACAGTATTTATCACCTTAAAGGAGGAAAGGTTTATTTTGGCTCACTTTATCAGAAATTTCAGTCTATGATTGGCTGGCTCCAAGGTAGAAATGGCAGGGTGAAAGGACTTGACAGTGGAAATCTTCTGTATCCCTGGAAGCCAGGTAGCAGTGAGAGAGAGACAGAAAGAAAGATGGAGCCAGAGACAAAAGTACTCCTTTCCAGGTCAGGCCGCTAATAAGACCACCACTTCCAACCAGTTCTCAACCTCCTAGTAGCAGATTCGGTTAAGAACTCATCAAGGAATGAATCTGTTTTATAAATATATTTCCTCCACTATCCATTCACCTTCCAAATGCTCTACCTTTAGACATACAAGTCTTTGTGGGGACATTTGGATGTAAACCACAGCACTTGAGAATTTCATCTTCGGTAAATGCCCCCTCCTGTGGTTTGAATGTCACTCAGAAAATAATGTGTTAGAAACTTAATTCCCAAGGCAAAACTGTTGGGAAGTGAAAACTTTAAGACTTGCTGAGGTAACGTGGACCTTGTCTTGAAGAATGGATTAATGCTACTATCGTGAGAATGTCTCTGTTATAAAAGCCAGTTTGGGCCGCCTCTTTGTCTCTCTTGCCATGTGATACCCTACATCATGCTATGACTCAGCAAGAAAGTCCTCACAAGTGCAGCCCCTTGATCTTAGACTTCCAAGCATTTAGAACTATAAGAAAGAAATCTCTGCTTTTTACAAATGAGCCAGTCTTGAATGTTCTGTTATAGCATCATAAAATGACTAAGACACCCAAAAAACCCCTCCACTACTAATATGATATTCAATAATATTCATAGCAGTACTGTTTAAAGCAGCAAAACTTTGAAGTATCCAAATACTTACTGAAAGAATATTTATATAATAGAATATTTTTGTGATCATGGTAGTTGAAATGAATGAACAAAGTGAACTGAAAAAAAAGTGGATGGATCCATCAATATATAAACTGAAAAAGTAAAAACCAAAGATTATCTACTGTATGGTTTTATGATGGTACAGGTATATCTAAAATAGAAGGTAGTTCTTAAGAATATGTATACATACAGTAAAAATAAAATTTAGGATCATGTTTCTTAGGTTAGTGATATATTGGGGATATTTTATTAGATGTAGGCTATTGTCAAGGATCTTGCTTTTATTTGGGAGGTAGGTAGTTCATAAACATGCTTATAGTCCAAAGCACTTGTATATCAAAGTGAATTTCCCCATAAGAAATGATGGAAACTCAGATAACCTATTTGTTCTACAACACAAAACTATTCATGTAAAATTATTACAATACTGTATTACAAAATAATAAAGACAATAGAAAATATAAAGAAAAAATTAACCTGCACTTACCTTTGGAAATCTTCATGGCTGGTGTGAGAAAGATAAAAGAGAGGAGGGTTATTGTATAGGACAACTTTCACTATCACTAATGGAATCACTGCTAACTATTGACTCAATGAAATCTTTTTCTTTTAGTGCACTTCTAACATGGAACCTATTCGATGACACTTGCTTTTGTCGCTTCTTAAGGATTTCACAGTAATGTGACGTTGCATTGTCGTTAAACAGACACATCACTTGCACTGCTATAGTTTTATTTGGGTGGTACTTTTCTACAAAATTTTGCACTGTTTTCTACATTTTACACATTTGCCTAATCTCATTTGAGGTGAGGGATTCCTCTGTCTTTTTCTCCTGCTATGCAGATGAGGTCTCCTCCATAGTTTCTTACCTTTGGGAGACAATTACTCAAAATCACACAGCAAAAGAGAAATAGAAGAAACACTGGTTCATTTGTAATTATGTGACATTTAGCGACACACAGTACTATTGCAAGAAATTGCTCATTAATCAAGTTAAAATTTATTAAAAGTGTTTGCACATCTTGTGGAACACTCATAGAACAAGTTACTTGCAATCCAAGGTATATGAACAAAAGATTATAATTCCAGACGTGATAAAGGAATCTTCCCCCAAAGTACCCATATCTGATTTGTATCTCTGCTGTTACTTGAGCTTTTAGTATCACCCAGCTACATATCCATGGTAAGTACTCCAAATTAGCTTGTTCAACCATCATCCTCCCTTTTACTATACAGGGTCAGAAAGCTATAAAACATAATTCTTAGACTTTCTTGCAGCTAGATTTGCATCCCAGAAAGCTATAATCAATTGAGACTTTGGTTTAGAACTAAGCCACACAGGAAGAGACATAAGATGACATGCCATTGTGTTGGTGTGGGCAGTGGTACTGGCAAAGAAGCAGTGGATTCAGAAACACACCTCTGCCCCAAACCCTCACTCAAGCTAGGTTGAACCCAAGACAGCTTTGAGAACCTTGGTGAGGTGCCTCCTCTCCCCCATCAGTATGGGTGCTTGCCTGGGCCTCGGGACAACTTCCAGAGTATCACTGACTGCACCACACCCATACATACCACTGCAGGGGCCATGCTGAGTACCAGGGACTTCCCAGTCCTTGTCCCACCAATCTCACTCCATAGGGGGAATGAGACTGAGCTCCAGGGAACCTCCAGATCTTCAAAAATGATAAAATGAAGGAGAAAAATGAAATCTCAGACCTCCACCCCATCCAGAACAAGTCCAGGAGACCTCAACACAGAAGAACTTGGAAATCATACACCTGAAAATTTTGAAATGATAGCAACTGAAGTAAAGAAACAACTCCATCAGGCCATAGAAGACATCAGGTCAGAAATAATCTCACAGGTAAAAGAAAAAGACAATAATAATGGCAGAATTGCTCAGTGCATCTAAAGAAGACATAGATAAGAAAGTAGGGGAGCATAGAAAAATGAAGGAAACCTTAAATGAACAATAGATAAAGAATTAGAATACAAGAAACAGATTCAAAGAGATATCCAGGAAATTTAAAATTCCATCAAAAGCTGGCACAACTGCTTGGACAAAGCTGAAAATAGACTTTCAGACTCTGAAGACAGCATTGCAGCTAATGATTGTGAAAGGATCTCTTAAAAATAAAAAGGAACTACAAAATAACAACTCAACATCTGCCAGACATTGCAAAGAAAAACAATGTAAGGTTAATAAGTGTCAAAAAACAGAAGGTGTCAACACAAATGATGTTAAAAGACTATATGCAGAAGTAATAGCACACATTTTTCCAAACATGGGAAAGAGAATCTGACGTACAGTAAACGAGGCATACAGAACTCCAGTTAGCTATAACTAATATAAATCTACACCCAGAGACATAATAATCAAGATCCCAGAAATTCAGTAAAACAACAATATATTAAAAGCTGTTAGAGAAAAGAAAGAGATCACCTATAAAGGAAAGCTCATCAGCAGCACGGGAGACTTGTCAACACAAATCATCAGGCAAGAAGAGCTTAAAGTGAAGTATTTCAGGTCCTGAAAGAAAACAACTTCCAACCCAGATTGATGTACCCTGCAATACTATCCTTCAAAGTTAATGGAGCAATAAAATATTTCCACGGTAAAGAACAACTGAAGAAATTAATTAGCACCAAATCCACCTTACAAAGAGTATGAAAAGATATTCTAGAAAGATAAAAATGACCACAATTTGAAGAAAAACAATAAATAGAACCACCAAGCAGAGCAAGCAATTAAACAGAGGGAAAAAGTAGGGAACAAACAGAGGAAAATAACATGACAAAGATAAGCCAATATATATCAGTTATAACCATCAATGTAAATGGTCTCAATTCACCAATGGAAAGAAGCAGACTGGCAGAGTGGATCAGGAAAGAATATCTAAAAGTATGCTGCATGCAAGGAACACATTTAACTCCAAAGGAAATTCATACATTCAAAGTCAAAGGATGGAAAACAATATTCTATGCAATAAGAACCCAGAAAATAGTGGGAGTAGCTATTCTGCTTGCAGATAATGTGAGCTTCAAACCAAGAAAAATCAAAAGAAGGTCACTACATACTTGTTAGGGGAGAACTGCAAGAGGAAGAGATAACAATCCTAAATATACATGCACCAAATACAGGAGCACTCAACTATATAAGACAAATTTTAACAGACAAAAAAAAATCAAGCAGTAACAAATATCGTAACAGGGGACTTTAACACCCCATTTCCCAAAGAGAGAGATTGACTAGACAAAAAATCAGCAAAGAAATAACAGAATGAAACCAAACTTGTGAACAAATGGACTTAGGAGACCTTTATAGAGTATTCCACCCAACAACATTAGAATACACATTCTTCTTTTCCATCCTTTGACTTTTAGTGTATGAATTTTCTTTGGAGTTAAATGTGTTCCTCATGGGACATTCTCTAAAACAGGCCACATGCCAGCACATAGAACATGTTTAAATAAATGCAAAGGAATCTATACTGTCCCATGCATACTATTGGTCCATAGTGTAATTGTAAATTACTGTCAAAGAAATTGCAAAAACTCCATAAACACATGGAAATTAAATAACACCCTCCTGAACAACCAATGGTTCACAGATAAAATTAAGAAGAAATTAAACAATACTACAGTCAAACAAAAATGTGAACTCAGAGGAACCTGTGGGACTTAATGAAAGCAATACTCAGAGGGAAATTTATAGTGGTGAATTCCCATATCAGGAAAACTAAATGAGCACAAATAAACAGCCTTACACTGCACCTCAAGATTCTAATAAAGAAGAGCAGGTCAAGCCCAAATCCCAAAGAAGGCAGGAAACTATAAAGATCAGAGCAGAAATTATTGTAGTGGAGACCAAGAACACAATACAGAGAATTAATGAATCAAAGAGTTGGGTCTTTGAAAGAATAGATAAAATTGATAAACTCCTAGCCAACCTCATCAAAGAAACGAAAGAAAAAACTCAAATTCATGCAATAAAGAATGAAAAGAATGAAATCACTACCAATCCTGTAGAAATTGAGAAGATCATGAATACCTACTTCACAAATCTTTACTATTATAGGATGGAAAACAGAGAAAATGGACAGATTCCTAGATACATAGGAATTAGCAAAGCTGAATCAAGAAGAAAGAAAAATCCTAAATAACTCAATATCAGCCAACAAAAACTTACCAACACAGAAAAGCCCAGGTCCTGAAGAATTCATTGCTGAATTTTACAAGAAATTTAGAGAAGATTTAATACCAGTTCTTCTCAAACACTTTAATGTAATTGAAAGGGAAGGAATTCTCCATAACTTATTCCTGAAGATAAGCATTTTCTTGATAGCAACACCAGAGACAGACCCAACCAAAAAAGAGAGCTACAAGAAATTCCTAATGAATACAGATGCAAAAATTCTCAATGAAATACTAGCAAAACGAATGCAGCAAATCAAGATTATACACCATGACCACGTGTGATTCATCCCAGGGATGTCAGGATGGTTCAATGTATGCAAATCAATCAATGTAATATACCATATCAACAGAGCCAAAGAGAAAAGTCACATGATCATATCAATAGATGCAAAAATTGCCTTTGATAAAGTCCAACATTCATTCATGATTTTAAAAAAACCTACAGAAAATAGAAATAAATGGTCTTTACCTTACTCTGATAAAATCCGCCTACGATAAACCAACAGCCAACATCATACTAAATGGACAAAAATTGAAAGCTTTCACTTTAAAATCAGAAACAAGACAATGATGTCCACTGTCATCACTCCTATTCTCTGTCTCTGTCCCTCCCTCTCTCTCTCCCTTGTACTGCTGATGTCTAATGGTTTATTGAAAGGAATAGTTACTGCTTAAATTTTTTTTACCAACTCTGCATGCTCTATCTGGTAATCTGAACAACTATTTTAAAAACAACTTTATGTAATGTAACAACCATTGGTGAATTTCTACCATCTTTAGTGAAGCTTTGTGTCATTTCTAATGTTTTTTTATGATTCTTTATTCTCAATCTGGCATTCTTCATCTGTAATCTGAGCAACTTCACTTAAGATAACAATATGTAATATAACAACAACTGTTAATCCCTATCATGTTGTTTTGAAGCCCTGTATCATTTTTATTGTTTTTGTTTGTTTTGTTTTTGTCTATCTTGTTTTTATGTTGTTATTTTTTATTCTCTTTAAAATGAAAAAAAGAAAAAAACAGACACCTAGAATATCAGCTTCCTGACTATGCACTTCCATGGGCTTTGCAGAAGCAACCACCTCCTTCACTGTGACAGTCTGGTTTTTGGATTTGTTCTTGGAAGGCCATCCTAGGGGGACCATTCTTTGCCTCCCTGTAATACAATAAAGCATAAAATACCCTAAAACACCTCTTTTAAGCTTACTGAATAGATTCTGTTCTTCACAACTTAACACCAATTGATACAATATCTATAACAGAATCTTTTCTGTTTCTTATTTAGTAAGACCACTGTAAAAAAAGAATAACTGTCATTGATTAGTCTTTATGATTAGTCATTCTTCCGGTCAGGAAAGAGCTGGATCCTGTGTTTCAATTTAAATAGGAATGGTACATATAAAATAAAAATAGGACAAATGGGAATTTGTTTTTAATCTCAGAGTTTGTGTTATTTGAGATAGCCAATAAATGCCTTAGTAGCACCAAATTGCTATACACCCATCATATTTCCTTACAATGAAACAATATTGTCTTATGAGTATTCCAATTCCATAAATGTAGAAAGGCGGGTGACAGTGTGCTAATTAAATAAAATTCAACTTGCTATTAAAGTCACATCCAATATGTGCACCAATGTTTCTAGCAGCTCAATTTGTAATAGATAAATTGTGGGAGCAACCCAAATGTCCATCCACAGAGGACTGGATAAAAAAAACTGGCATTTTTATATAATGGAATATATAAAAATATATAGCTAGATGGGGAGGCCGAGGCAGGGCCGCCTGGAACACCTCACGCTGCAGTGCCGGGCTCCCCCAACTGCCCTGCCCTCAAAGAGGGCCCCGGGCTAGCTGGGGAGGGGGATTTTTGCGAGTTGACTTTGTATCCAGGTACACTGCTGAATGTGTTGATTAACCAGTCTTCTTGTGGAGTTTTTGGGGTCTTCCATGTAAAGTATCATGTCATCTACAAATGGTGATAATTTCACTTCTTCCACTCCTATCCTTATTCCTTTTATTTCTCTCTCTTGTCTAATTGCTCTGGCTAATGCTTCCACAACTATGTTGAACAGAAGTGGTGACAGCAGGATCCTTGTCTTGTTCCTGATTTTAAAGTAAAAGTTTTCAGTTTTTGTCCATTAAGCATGATGCTGGCTGTTGGTTTGTCATAGATGGCTTTGATGAGGTTGAAGTAATGACCATCTATTCCTATTTTCGTTTTTTTTAAATTTTATTTTTAAGACAAAAGAATCCCGAATAATATAGAAACAATACAGAATATACCAAGTTGTAGAGAAGATAGTATGGAATTGGCACGGGATGCTGTATAACATAATGTTATCTTTGTATTCATTATAACAAAATCAATAAAGTAAGTACCGAATTACAAAGCAGACAGCAGGGAACCATCAATGGATGCTGCATTACATAGTGTTTTCTTTACATTTGTTAACACCAAAACAATAAAAGAAACACCAAATTACAGAGAAAATAGTAGGGGCCACCACTGGATATTGCCTTACATAATGTCATCCCCGTCCCTATCACTCAGTTATGTAGATGATGGCTTGGTCAATTATTCAATTTTCTGCACTTCACCTCCGTTGTTCTACCACCCTATCAGTGGTCTTCCCACTGGTAATAACTGCACTTTTGGTTTATTTACTCCCTTATACTCTTACTTTGGGAAGAGACTTGGTGCTCCCAAATGTGCTGTATAATATGTGGGTGTACACAGATTGCTATGGCAGAAAGTGGAGAAGCACCCTTTGGCAAGCCCTCATAGCTGTGGGGTGTCCAGTTGGGTAGGCAGGGTTACACAGCGAACCGCCAGGATCTGTCAGTGCATCCGTGTCTATAGGCTCTGATGAGACTTCAGGGACATCCGGGGGTCGGGCAGAGCACCTGGTATTCCCCGGAGGCATGGTGCAGCTCCTGGCACACCCCAGGGGCTGGGCGGAGCTCCAGGGATGAGGCGGAGCACCTGGCATGCCACAGGGGCTGGGTGGAATTAAATTTATTTAGTTAGTTATTTGTTTCTTTCTAATGAATTGACCATTACATTTCTAAAGTTCTGAAATGGCCAACAGACCATAGAAAGATACCACTTTAGGCTCCTACTTGAAACCAACAGCTTCAGAAAACTGCTGGCCTTGATTCAGGGCCAATATTCCTATTTTCTGTAGTTTCTATCATGAACACATGTTGCACTTTGTGGAAAGCTTTTTCTGCATCTATTGAGATGATGATATCATTTTTGTTTTTGGCTCTTGTCTTCGATACTTTCCTCGTGTTGCTGAGACAAAACACCCCATGCCTAAAATTAAGGAAGGAAAGGTTTATTTAGCTTACAGTTTGTGGAGGCTTCAGTCTATACTTGGCTGGCTCAGAGGCAGAGTGGCACAGAGCAGCAGGCAAGCGTTCATGGTGGCAGAGCAGACCAAAAACAAGAGCAAAAGGGAGCAATGTCAGCAAGCAGCCTGTTTTTCTCCCTTATAATGTGAACAGTCTACCCCACCCAGGGGACATGTAGTTCTCACACAATCTTCATGCCCTCCTCTTCCACAGGCTTAGGATGTGCACAAAGTAAGCATCCTGGCTTCCTGCTGAATTACTCAGCCAAATCTCTAGACTCCCCAAGTTGACACCATGTATCAACAATAACATTCCACCCCTTGTGAAATTGGGAACCAGACACATTTCTTTGAACCAGTTTCCAGATACAAACACACATTACGTTGGAAACATAACATTGTGCCCCCTAAAGACTCATGTACATCCCTTTATGGAAAAGGCATTTAGTCCATCTGCAAGAGCTGCCGAAGTCCACAGTTTCAGCATTGCTGAAAAGTCCAAGCCCCAAGTCTCCTGCAAGATGTAAGACAAACTCTTAGCTCTGGCTCCTGCACAAATGAAAAGTTAAATACTTCCAACATTCAATGGCACAAAATGACATTACCATTCGAAAAGGTACGCACAGGTGGATACAGAGCACTGAGAGCAAAGCAAGTCCAACATCAAGCAGGGCTAACATTGTATTCTGTTATTCCACATCCAGCATCTGAATCAACTTGTGGCACATTGTGAGATCCAGAGGGCTTGCATGAGTCCACCCGTATAGCTCTTCTGCTGTTACAGCCTCCATGGCTTTTCTCTTAGGCCTGCTTTTCTCCTTCCTTGCAGCTTTCCTCAGATGATCCACAGTCCTGTCTTTTTTAAACTTCTGAGATCTCCAGTGTACCTTTTGCTTCACACTCACAGCCTCACATATTGCCCTCTCAGGGGCACACTGCCTGGCCTCCCAGGCCTTTTGAAATCTGGGTGGAAGCCTCTTCAATCTCAGAACTCTTGCATTCTCCATGCACCTAAATCCATGTGGATGATGCCAAGGTCTGCTGCCACCTGGAGCAGTAGCCAAACTTTCCTCTTTCTTAGCCATGGGGGTAAAGTGCCTGGATCGCTGGGCACTCTGAATCCAATTCTGAGGAACAAATTTTTTATGCCGGCACCATTCTGGAACATGGTGCTCTTTGGCTTCCTTCTTAAGACAAGGTCTCTCACCTTTACAGTTTTGAGGCTGCAAAGGGTGGAGACCTGCTGCTTCTTGTGATACCCTTGCATCATTTTTTTCCATTGTCTTATTCCTTCTCAGCAGCAGAGATCTCCTCAGTCTTATCTTTGCAGTCCAGAGCTTTAGTGGAGCTTCCTTTCTGGCCAAACTCACATTTTCAATCATCCTGCTGGGATCCCTGTTCTTGATTTTCAATATAAATATGGCTAAAAGCCCCCAACAATAGCCATGCCACTTCCCCAACATTTGATTGCCTTGAAATTTCTTTTGCCAGATTAATCAGTTCACAGCTGCCCTCAATCTCAGCCTTAGGCAAAGTCTCTGGACATGAGCAAAATGCAGACAAACTTTCTGCCAAGCCATAACACACATCATCTGGAGTCCAACAACCAATACAGTCCTTCCCAACAGAAAGCTCCCAAATATGGTTTTTACTGGCACGATTTGTATCAGTCTTCTGGTCTTCCGAGCTCTGACCAGAATCTTTCATACAGAACAGCTGAAGGCGTTCCAGCCCTACTCTTTCAGACAACATCTCCAAACCTTTCCAAACTCTTTCCGCAAGCCATTTCCAAAGGCTCTTGAACCACATGGTCAAGTATAGTCACAATAACGACCCCACTCTTGGTACCAAATGCTGTCTTGGTTTCTTTTCTCTCATTGCTGAGACAAAATACTCAATGCCCAAAATTAAGGAAGGAAAGATTTATTTAGCTTACAGTTTGTGGAGGCTTCAGTCCATACTTGGCTGGCTCAGAGGCAGAGTGGTACGTGGCAGAGGGCAAACGTTCATGGCAGCAGAGCACAGCAAAATCAAGAGCAAAAGGGAGGAATGGCAGCAAGCAGTCTGTTTTTCTCCCTTACATTGTAAACCGCCTTCCCCCACCCAGGAGGCATATAGCTCTCGCACAATCTTCATGCCCTCCTCTTCCACAGGCTCAGGACGTGCACAAAGTAAGCACCCTGGCTTCCTGCTGAATCACACAGCCAAATCTCTAGCCTGCCCAAGTTGATACAATGTATCAACCGTAACAGGTCTTTTGATACAGTGTATAACAATTGATTTGATAATATTGAACCATCCCTGCATTCCTAGAATGAATCCAACTTGGTTGTGGTGTATGATTTTCTTGTTGATTTGCTAGATTCTATTTGCTAGTATTTTATTGAGTATCTTTGCATCTATATTCATTAGGGAGATTGGTCTGTAGTGCTCTTTCTTGGTTGGATCTTTCTCTGGTTTTCCTATCAGTATAATACTTGCCTCCAGAAATGAGTTAGGGAGAGTTGCTTCCTTTTCCATTTCATTGAAGAATTTGAGGAGTATTGGTATTAAATCTTGTCTGAATTTCTTGTAAAATTCTGCTTTGACTCCATCAGGAACAGGGCTTTTTCTTGTCAGTAAATTTCTTATCACATTTTCAATCTCACTAATTGATATTGGGTTGTTCAGGATTTTTATATCTTTTTGACTCAACCTTGGTAATTCGTACATATCTAGGAATCTGTTCATTTCTTCTAAGTTTTCTATCCTATGGTTGTAAAGATTTTCAAAGTAGGTATTCATAATCTTTTGAATTTCTGTAGTATCTGTAGTAATTTCATTCCTTATTGCATGAATTTGTGTTCTTTCCTTTCTTTTTTGATAAGGTTGGCTAGGGGTTTATCAATTTTATTTATTCTTTCAAAGAACTAACTCTTTGATTCATTTATATTTGTAGGGTTTTCTTCATCTCAATTGCATTAATTTCTGTCCTGATCTTTATAATCTCCTCCCATTTTTGGGCTTTGGGCTGGACTTGTTCTTCTTTTTCTAAAAGTGTGAGGTGAAGCATCAGGCTATGTATTGTTTTCCTTATGTGTGAGTTCACCACTATAATTTTCCCTCTGAGGACTGGTTTCATTGCATCCCACAGAGTCTGGTGAGTTGTATCTACATTTTCATTTGTTTGTAGGTATTTCTTAATTTCTTCTGTGACCCATTGGTTGTTCAGGAGGTTGTTGTTTAATTTTCAAGAGTTTATGGAGCTTTTGGAGTTCCTTTTGTCATTAATTTCCAATTTCATTGCACTGTGGTCAGATAATATGCATGGGATAATTTCATTTCTTTTGCACTTAGGTAGGTATGCTCTATGGGCTAGAATGTGGTCTATTTTAGAGAAAGTGAAGCCATGCAGTTGAGAAAATGTATATTCTGATGTGGGATGGAACACTCTGTATACATCTACTAAGTCCATTTGTTCACAGCTTAGGTTCAAATCTGTTATTTCTTTGTCCAGTTGACCTATCTCTTGGTGTCAAAGGGGTGTTGAGGTCCCCTATTACAATAGTGTTATTAATTATATGGGTTTTCATGTCTGTTAAGATTTGTCTTATGTAGCTTGGTGCTCCAATATTTGGTGCATACACGTTTTGGATTGTTATCTCATCCTCTTGTAGTTTTCCTGTACCAAGTATGTAGTGACCTTCTTTATCTCTTTTGATTGTTCTCAGTTTATATTGTCTGCAAATGTAATAACTACTCCTGCTTTTCTCTGGGTTCCTGTTGCATGGAGTATTGTGTTGCATCCTGTGACTTTCAGTGCATGGATCTCCTTTTGAGAAAAATGTGTTTCCTGTATACAGCACATCATTGGATTTTATTTCTTAATGCACTCTGCCAGTCTGTTTCTTTTGACTGGTGAATTGAGGCCATTTACATTTATGGTTATAACCAATATGGATGGGCTTGTCATTGTCATGTTCTTTACTTGCTGTTGATGTCTAACTTTTTCTACCTGTTTAATGGCTTGCTCTTCTTGAGGGTTCCTTTCTACTGATGTTCTTGAAATTACGTTCAGTTTCTTCTCTGTCTAGAATGTCTTTTAGTACTTTTTGTAAGGATGGTTTGGCACTCGTGAAGTTCTTCAGTTGCTCTTTCTCATGGAACTATTTTATATGTCCATTAAACTTGAAGGATAATTTGGCAGGATTCATCAATCTTGGTTGGAAGCTGTTTTGTCTTAGGACCTGTAATACTTTGCCCCAAGCTCTTCTCGATTGGATGGTTTGTGTTGAGAAGTCTGCCGTGATTCTGATGGGCTTTCCTTTATAGGTGATCTGTTTCTTTTCTCTAGTAGCTTTTAATATTGTGTTCTTTTGCTGGAGGTCTGGGATCTTGATTATTATATGTCTGGGTGTAGTTTTATTATGGTTATGACTAGTAGGAGTTGTATATGCCTCATTTACCTGTATCTCAGTTTCTGTTTCCATGCTTGGGAAATTTTCTGCTATTATTTCTGCAATTATTCTTTTTATGCCACTTGTGTGGCCTCCTACTGTTTCATTGACTCCTATTAGTGTGAAATGAATTCTCTTTGCCTCATCTTGCAGCTGTTGAACTGATTTTTTCTGGATCCTTGTTGACTTTAAGGGATCCTTCCTTTCACCATCGCTAGCTGCCATGCTGTCTTCAAGATCTGAAATTCTGTCTTTGGCTTCATTTAAGCAGTTTTGCAAGCTTCCAATGGAAGACTTGATTTCCTGGAAATCTCTTTCAGTCTGTTTCATGCTCTCTAATTCATTTCTATATTGCTCTGTAACATTTCCATCCATTGCCTGTGTTCATCTATTTTTTTCATCTGTTTCTTCTCTAAATGTGCAGAGCATTTTTTTCATTATTATTGTCATTTTATTTTTGCCTGAGAAATTATTTCTGATCTGATCTCTTATGGGCTGATGGAGTTGTTTCCTTACTTTCATTGCAACCACTTCAGCAATCTCAGGTGTATGTTTACCAAATTCTCCTATGTGGATGTCTCTTGGACTTGTTGTGAGTGGGGTAGAGTTCTGAGATTGGATTTTAGTCCTTTGCCTTGTCATGTTTGATGCTGGAGGCAGAACACTCAGTCTCCCTCTTCTCTGGCAGTTCAGCAAAGGTCACTAGTGGCCCTAGTTTTCCTGCTGGTCAGGCCTACCCCACAGTGTCTGGTGAGGTATT
>PVLD010033383.1:0-13714 GCA_004027595.1 Dinomys branickii
TTCTGTTGTTGAGAGGATTAATTGTCTGACTAAATTTGCATGTCTGTATATGGGCTCATATATTTACACTTCGAAGATATCAATGGATAAAGCAATAACCACTGTTGAGACCATATCACCTTGTCTATAGATTAGTTGTGATTGTACTATTTTTTATGCTAATTGGTGTCTGTTTGTCAATATGTTTTTGTACTTTTATTTAAAAAAAATAAAGTGCTTTTTACACATTTTTTTAAAAAACCTTACAAAATTTCAGTGAGGTGAACTTAATTTACAAATAAAGAAGTCAAAATCACAGAAATTAAGATTTTCCTGGCAATTGAAAGGTAGAATTTGCTCCCTTTCTACTAATTACATATTTCTCATTTTACTGTATATAAAATGATAGGGACAAAAGTGTGAGAGAAACTTCTGCAAATTTTTCTCAACTGCATTATCATTGTTTACAGTGAATGCCTGTCCAGAAAGAAACTCACCTGCCAGGAAAGCAATTTCCTGAGCAAAGAAAGTAAAAATCACTATTTAAAAAGAAAAACAATGGCTATATTGCAACGTATTCCAAGATGTCATTAGCTTTTGATTTCTCAGAGGAATCAGAAGGGAAAGTTCCATCCCAGGCACTTACAGCAGGCACTCTCTGTTCCTGTCTGGTCAGCAAACAGCTGCAGACCCCAGGCAGAAGACAAAGAGCTTTCCTGGTTTCACCTCTCTCCTCAGCTCAATGGAATGAACAGGCCAGTGATTTCCAGAAACGATTACAGTGGGTGTGCCAAGCTCTGGCATCATTTCTGATCCTGATGACTTTTATCTTTTGGCAGAAAATAATACCATTTAGGCAAATAGTCCTTCTATTCAGGTCCTCCACTGTTACACCATTATGAATTTTAGTTATGTAAAGATCAGAATCATGTAAAGAAACTTTAATGTATTCAAATTAATTATTATATGCAGGAATCATCTCTATACAAATTTCTCATATAATGCAAAAAATACACATCTTCATTTGGACATGACATCTAGTGAAATATTTATGAAATATAATGGCATTTTAAAATTAGTACTATGAGATTTGCATATCTCAGAAGCAGATATTGGAAGGCAGTCATTCTTTATTGGTGAAATATCAAATGGCAGAGATTTTGATTTTGTTTTTGGTTTTCAGTTATTCACTTCTAGTATTACTGAAAATGATCCAAAATTTTTGGTCTGTGCTATTTCTTTTATTTATTTTTTGGGATTATTTTTTAATTTAAATGTTTTATATTTTACACTGGAGTTATTGAGTGAGACATTCAGTAATTTATTTTTTATTTTTTATTTTTTGCAGTACCAAGGATCAAACTCGGGACCTTGCGCTTGCTGTGTGGATGAAATGCAGGGCTCTTCATTCCCCATAAAATGTTTTGTATCATTCAATTGTGTCAGGCACATTATTACGATTGTGAGGATCTGTGATAGCTTTTTTCCATTTTTATATGTTTTATCCTAGAACTTCACATCAAGGCTCCATGTTGTTTATCTTCTTTCCCTTCCTCGCCCCTCCTGTCTTTCCCCTCTCCCTTTCCACTCATTCATTCTTTCAATCATTTTTCTTAAATATCTGAAACAAATCTTCAGTTATTTAGCTTTTTCAATTTACTCTTCATTGCTTCAATTCATCTAGTCCACGTAATTTGTGTATTCCATGGCTTTACATTTCAACCTATATGTCTGTATATGCAAAGGTTATTTTCCACATCATCAGGGACATGTGATCCTACATGTGAAATACACCCACAAGAATCTTACACTTATCTGTAGTTTTTTCATCCCTACTTCATATAACATAAAATATGTAATATGATTTTTAACTTCATTTTTTCCTCCCTTTCAAGTGTTGAGTTTTATTGGAAAACGTGATTCCTGGACATAGGCTATAATTGAATTTCTCCTAGCCACACATAGGATTCTTTTCTTTCTCTTCAAATTATATTAGCTTTCTTGTCCATATTAGTGACTGTTACACACAGAAGAACATTGCAATCAGTGAAGGGTTTCAAAGCTATTTAATGAAGAGTTTGATAATTTTTCTTGTCTTTTTCTTAAGCTTTTTCCTCCTACTCTTCCTAGCTGTGCTAAACACAATAAGTTCCCAATTTACAAACAATTGCTATACTATTCCAGGAGCACGTTTGTAAGCTGAATTCATTTATAAGTCCAAGAAAGTGAATCTTACCTTCCTTTGACACAAATATACAATATACAAAAAAAAAAACACAAAAAGTAAACACAAAAAATACTGTTAATAAATGATTTTTACATTTACCTTAAAATTATCATACAGTACAGTACAACTGCAAATAAATTACTTTTTCCTTTGTAGTTACCTTAAAATAGTGGTACAGAGTGGTACAACTTTAAATAAAACTACTTTTCCTTTCACCGTTACTTAAGGGCTAATAGTCACTGCCATAGTCATTGGTACTACACAGTGCAACAACTGCCATAGAGGGGATGGTGTGGACTGAACTGACAGGAGAGTTGCTGACTGGAGGGGGGAGGGCAGGTGGGAGATGGTAGAGGGATGT
Source organism: Dinomys branickii (assembly GCA_004027595.1). Classification (NCBI taxonomy): domain Eukaryota; kingdom Metazoa; phylum Chordata; class Mammalia; order Rodentia; family Dinomyidae; genus Dinomys; species Dinomys branickii. Next base: position 2,568 of record PVLD010033383.1, read on the forward strand.
CTACCACCTTTTTACCTCAGCCCCGTCTCTCAGGTATTTTCAGCTCTGTTTCCATGATTTTTGCTTTGTGCTTCCTAGCAGTTCTCTCCACATTGCCCTGCTTTTCCTCTTGCTTCCAGACATCTGGGGAGCTGACCGAGCCCTGTACCACTGTGCACTGTCACACTGTGCAGCAAACGCACAGTAGCACAACCATGACACTGTCCAGCAGACATGTGAGCTACTTTGGGATTAGTTGCCATCTATAAATGTTCATAATGAGAGTTCCATTTATATCTGTGAAAGGTTGCAACTTAAATGTTTGTAAGTCACTTACTGTAATGTGTATATTTTATTCTATTTTCCACACTTCTGAAAATACATACCTACGTGTACTCTGATATGTGTGTTTATGTACATGAACATGTGTACCTGCATGTTTAACTGATGTTTCTATCCATATGTTTTTATTAAAGTGACAATATATTGTACAAATTGATATTGAGAAAACAGAGGAAGCCCTGAGTCCTGACAGTCGCCAGCTAATAGCTGGCCTGAATGTGGTCTTAGCTACTTTCCCTATTTAACATAAAATATTTTGCAGAAAGCCAATATAAGATGAGGTGACTCTGACTCAGTAAAAGTGGCAAAAAGAAAGTCATTCTAATATACCTAAGATGAGATAAAATAGAAATTAATCAAAGGTCCCCCTCTATCAGCCAACATAATAATATTTCCTTAACAGAATTCTCACATCTACCTGTCTCTCTCATTTCCTACATAAAAGAGTAGGATTTTCATAGAAGATGAATACTGAGTTAAACACACAAAGTGTTAGATGATGGTAAGTATTATGGAGAACACAAAAGGTAAGGGAAAGTGGTTTTGGGAGTTGGGTGTTACATAACAGGGTGGGTAGGAGACTTCTAAGATAATAGCTTTTGAAGTAACTGAGGAGATGAGTCATCTTGGTATCTAATGGAAGAATATCAGATACAGAGCAAAGCTCTAGATATACAGTAGTGAAAGTGTTTTACTAGACAGTAGTGAGACAAGACTAGTGATGAGATTCAAAGAGGCAAGAGAGACCAAAGAAAATATGAGCAGAGTACGCTGTTAGAAGGCTGGCTTTGACTCTGACTGGACAGAGTGTCACAGAAAGTATTTGCACAGGCAGTGACTATCTGCATTTGAGTCACAGATGTGAGAGCAGAATGCTGAGGAGAAGGGTGCAAGCACGTGAAGAGTTAGCAACAGTTTTGGCAACAATCGAAGCATTTACTAACAGTAGTTTGCAAATAGTATTTGAGGATGTGAGAACAGATTGAATATTGGATATATTTTGAAGAACTTGCTATAAATCTCAAAGAAAGGAATTGGGAAAGGTAGTAAGGTTTTTGTTTTGCATTTGCTTTTTATTACATGGGCAACTGGCATGATTCAGTAGGCATTTCCTGAAATGAAGATGAGATATTACAGGAGAAAATGGTATTTAAATACATCCGAAGTATATAACTAGCTGGTTAAGATTTGTCATACAGTGTATGAGAAACTGACAGCTTTTGCTGAAGTTGGCAACAGTAGTCTGATGAGGTGGTAGCTTAAATCTCCCCGGAATGGATTTGGGAATGAGAGAAAATCTAGACACGTGAATGTAGTCAACATTTTCTAAATTTGAAGCAAAGCGAGCAGAGAAAGAGAACGATTTACTCACTCTGACACGGGATAAAGCAATCCTTAGTGCAGTGATATGAGGGAAGGGGCAAGGGTGCACATGGTCATGGGGGTCTAGTTCTGTGCTGGAAGAACTGGAACTGGATAACAGTTTGAAGACCCATTCACAGCCAAGGGGGCAGTCCTGAGTAAGTGAGATCAGTGGGAATAGACTGCTTGAGAGAAGTTCTGTAAAATCGCTTCCTAAATTCTTTGTTGTGGAATTGGATGTGGTTTAAGACGATTGAGAACAACACAAAAAGGATGAAGTACTGTAGGAGTGAGGAAAAGTGCACGTAACCAGGATGTGATAGTGTGTTAACACCAGGATCACGGTCATAAACATAAATGGTGACGTTCCAGCTCATTGTGTGGATTTCTTCAGCTGTCTTTCATTTCCAAAATAGATTAACTGGTTCAACTTTTTTGTTCTATGTTGACTTGAGTTCAAACTAACAGCTCCGCATTTTCTTTTTCTACATTTTCAACAAAGTAAATCCTTTCAACCTCTAAATATTTGTATTTATTTTGGCATTGTACATAACCTTGACTTTATCTTAGTTGTAGATCTTGTAAGTTTTCTTATTCTATTCTACTTAGTAGTTAAGAACATAAACTCTCTGTTTAAGGCATTAAATTTCTCATCTCCCTGTTTATAAAATGATGCTAATGATGCTATCTATTGAAGAAGGATGTTTTCAGAGTAAATTAACTGACAAGGTCACTTCAGTGTTTCTTATATACAAATTGATCGATGTGAATTTTTATCGTTATAGTTATGATTAATGGCCTCATGCTGGAGACATTAATTCATAAGCATCTGAGGTTAGGTCATCCTAACCACATGCTGTGCTCTCCTTCAGCTTTGTTATATCTTGCACTTGCAATATCCCAGCTCTTACCAAAGTCAGCATTCCACTTACTTCTTACCCAAACATGGCTAAAGAAAATGTATTACCCTGGTGACATGGCCCTGGTCCCTGGTTCTTCCTGGATTTCCCTCTCATTCTCTGACTCTTCTCAAAAATAATTTTTCATTTCCTTTTCTATTTTTTCTTTTCTCTTTTTTTCTGTTTTTTCTGTAGGCCTATTTATCATCTTTTTGTTAACTGTTTTCAACCAATGATTTTGAGGGTGGTAAAGTATACTATATCATAGATGTAATCAACCCACATATGAGGTAAATATGTTTACAATGTTTCTATGAGCAGGCATATGCTTTATGATACAAAGAAAATGCTTTGAATTATTTCTCAAACTTGAGATGGAGCACATTCTCTCTCTTAGAGACAGCTCTCCTAGAGCTCAGACATCCCTGAAAACTGAGGCAGCCTATCTCGCTCAACCCCAGCCTTACTATTTCCTGCTCCTATTCTCAGGATTCCCAGTCCTGAAAGAAATAGTGAAAAATAGGAGAGAGAATAGGAGAATAGGGCTGTGAGACATAACAAAGCTGAGGGAGGACACAGGATTAGGACGATGTAACCTCAGAAGCTTACCAAATAATGTCTCCAGGATAAGGCTATTAAAATCAGAACTATAGCAATAAAAATTCACATTGATCTGGCCTTGTCTTTTCTATTACTTTTCTGAAAAGCTTCTGTTCCTATATAAATCCAAATTAATTAATATTAATTTAATCAGGACAATTTTCAGCAGTGAATATCTGCTGCTATTAATTTGAGTATAATGACCATTTATAAGATAATGTCAAGTAATTCCTTTGTAGATTCCATATGTTCAACTATATTATTTAATTTTACCCTTTGCATAGTTCTCAGTCCTGCCCAAAAAAGACACTGCTCGTACAAATGATGAACTCCATTAAGTGTTGCATGCAAAGTATTTCTTATGTCCTAATGGTCATGCAACAATATTATTCAAGAAAGTATGTTCCAAAGGTGGAAACCATTCCTACTGAGGAGAGCATCCCTGTGCTTTTTATTCAAGCAAATGCTAGCACAATAAGCTGAAGTACAGCAGCATCTGCACTTCTATATGCATATGATAAGAAAATAAATTCTCAGTGAGGATAAAAGTCATTGTATAATGTCCTATGTTTTACTAAATTAGAAACAATCAAGAACTGGCCAAGTCCTAACATTTCTAAGGTCAGGACGAGAACATAAATGGAAACCCTGGGCCAGAAGCCCTCACAACTCCATGCACTTCCCAAAAGGGTTAAACATAAATGTGTTCAGAAAACCAAGCCACTAGTCAAGGCTCTGAACAAATTGACAGTGGAAGAAGCTCCAGAATATTTCTACCCCCATAAGTTTGAGTCTTTCCAGTTGAATCACCCAACATTATGGAGCAGAAACCCACTATTTCTCCTACTTGGTTTGCAGTCCACTTTCACATACTTTGGAGGATAATAATATGCCTTTGTTTTTCACCACCATGTATTTGGTAGATTATTACATACAAGCAGATGACTTGAAAAATTATTTAAGAATTGCTAGTAGTGGGTGTATGTGTTCTGGACTTGTACAAATATATCTCAGATGAAAAATTCTCACTGATTAAAAATAAATTAAAAGCTTTGTAATTTTGAATGTACAGTAGAGCGTGAGTTCATTCTTAATTGAATGAGCAAGCCTACTGCATTGAATGACTAAAATATAGCCATGAAACTTTCCTGACTTTTCCAGTATAAAGTTTATGGTAGGGAGTTCATTTAGGCCAGTATAGTAAACTTATTACATATATTCCTCCATGGATATCATTATTCTTTGGGAATATATTTTAAAATAATTTCTGTGACAGTTTTAATAGCGTTCATCACACAATATATACATTTGGAGGAAAAGAAACCGATTCTTCAAAACTAAGCAACCTGAAAAGAACTGGCAAGGAGAACCTTCACAACAAAACTCCCTTTCAGAGGTCTAATGAAGGATAAAAACAATTATTTGTCTGCACAGGAGTTGCTTAGCTGATCCTCATCGTTATGGGGCATTGGTAGAATTTAAGTCTTTAACGCATCTGATTTAGACCTTTATACTTCCAAATACTCTTCACTATTTGGGTTTTTATGTCCATTTTTAGTGTTCATATTTGCCGCGATCGCTGATAGAGTTCTGGGAGGTACAGAACATAAACAAACCCAAAATACTACCACGGCACCACTGCTCTCTTGCTTTTATTGTTCTATTTTTTTCTCTAAAAAATTCTACATGAGATTTCATTAACTCAAGTCGCACACGCCGTTGTTAACCTTCATGCAAACCATCTACTAAAGCCCGTGCTGGACGTCCTTCCTCAGCAGACAGGGGCGCCCTTCTTCCCGGAGGCACCTGGTTTAAGGGAGAATCAGAGTGGTGATTTGTCAAATCCTTCCCAATGATAGGGGTGATTTGGGCATTGGAAGATATCGCTGTGACAAAATGTCGTGCCAAATGTGCCCTCTGTGAAGGGAAGAAACCAGGCTGTGGATGGAGAAAGAACTGCTAGAGATCATACGACTCCCTCCGCTGAAGGGGAAGTGTTGTGCTGGTCCTCAGTATTTCTGTGAAATTCATGTTGCTCACTTTAATCACCTCGACTTTCTCACATGAGTGTGCACCCAAGTATACCTTTCAACTTATCAAAATAAAGCCCTGATTAGTATTTTATCTCAAATGATCTACTCAGGTCAAAATTTTGAGAACTAAACTAATGAAAACTGCATTGTAAAAAAGTGTCTTTTTTAATTATAAGAGGAAATATTTTCCAACATATTGACTGAATGATTTATGCATTGATTTTAAATTCAAAATTATCTGGAAAATATGGTAAAATTATTTAGATTATTTTTATCATCTATAGAAGGATAGGGGTGGTCAAAAACATACTGTAGTGGAACAAAGAAAATTAGAAGAAAAGATTTTTTAAAAAATCTTAGAATGTTTACAAAACACTTTTGAATGGCATTCTGGTATCAGAAATACTTTTGCATGGTCTTTGACAGCAGGACAAAATAAGCGAATAATGTAAGTTCAGTATGAAAATTAATCTCAGCCCTGTGGTGGCATTGTGTTCCTTAAGATTGTTTTCACTGATTGTGTTGAGGACCCAGGAGTTCTTTTGTTGTCTGATAAGCCATAGAAAGAAAAAGTAGAGGTTTGTTTCCTTGGGTTTCACTTGTTCTTCTGGGAACCTGCGTGAGAGCCTTAAACCTGGCTGGTATAGCATTGTTTTTCGGACAATTGAGTCACGCGGAATCGTATTACTCCTCCTGTTGGAATGTTCTCCCTCTCCGGGAAGCTTCACTGTGGAAAGCTCTGAATTAGCACACCTGTGCTGGCTGCATGGGCAGGATCAGCAAGCTGCTGCCCAAGGCAGGAGGACCCTGTGGTGGCCTCATAATCCCGGCAGGCCTGGGCTTGTTCTCTTTCCCTGTTCCACCCTTTCCTCATATTTTTGTTGCATGCATTTGTTAAGTGTGCTTTTGCAGCTGATAAATAATAATATTAAATTTCATAATCCGTGGTATATATGTCACAGATGTTTGAGAGAAGAAATTAACAATGAATATTCTATACATGTTTTTGCATTAAGACCTTTTTTCTAATTATTTTTCAAAATAAAAGATCTAATTATGAAATATACATTAATCACTGAGAATTTTTCATCTGAGATATATTTGTACATTTACAGAACACACACAGTATATTTATGCTTTTTACTGTGCAACACTGAGTGACACAGATGGAAGGAAACCTGAATGATGTTTCCAGTGCAGAGAAAATGCTTACCACTTTGTGCTACGACTCTCTTCTACTCCCAGAAAAGCTGTGGGGCTCACACAGGCCAACTTTCAAATGATTTACTCCCATTAGGAACATGATTAAATAAAATAAACTACTGATTAGTGAGACAATAAGCCAGACTCAAAATAAAAACATATCTCTGTTCTCCCTGGTGTGTGGAATCTAGAATGTGATATGGAAGTGGAAGGGAGACTGTTAGGTAAGGGAGAGGGGAAAAGGGAGAGATGGAAGGAAGCTGACGGTGGGCAGCAGGGGCCTGAATATGATCTGAAGATGTTACCTGCACTGAAACGCCACAACAACATGAATCTAGAAGAGAGTGCGCAGCAAAGGATGTGAGGAGAGGGTGACTAAAGTGTGTTACATGCATGTATGAGTCTGCAGGATAACAATGTGCACTAATTAAAATACGGGGGAAAAGGTACTGTCTCTATATTAACCAGCTGGGGTCTTGTTACTGTAGAGTATTCGAGGTCTTTTATCAGCGTCTTTAATAAACTCCTTTACCAATGAAACAAGAAATATTGCTTCCAACTTATATGGCCACATGTTTATTATTCTCATCAATGAAAAATTTTAAAAAATATATTGGAAGATTTAATTAAGAAAGAAACCACCAGCAATTGTTCCTCGAGATATTGACTACCATACTTCACTTAATTGTTCCTGCCGTTAAGGAATTTGGCTTTGAAAATGTTGAAATTTCTTTTATTTAAATGAGCGAATGCATCAGATTTCCAGTTCCACGCTGTCACTGGGCTTCTATTTTTTTTTAATGACACTTTTATTTTAAAAGTAAAAGAACAAAAGCGTGTTAACAAACACACAAAGTAGCATAAGAATAGTACAATCAAAACTGAATTACAGACAAGTTGACAGGGAATTAACAATGGTTGTTGTATTACATATTGACAACTTCAAAGTGTATACTCAGGAAAACAAATATAGACATGCAAAATTGATCAAACAAATAATCATTAACTATTCCTTACAATAAAGTGACCTAAGTCAGTAGTACAGCTATGTTAGCTATGCTGCGTATACATACATACATTCATGCACACATGCATAATTATCCCTTCCTTCCTTTCCTTTTTTAAATATAATTTAAAAAAAATTTTTAGGTGAAAAATAAAAAAAAAACATCAACCAAAAAGAGGAAAGCATTAATAAAGAGACACCAAGTAGCACAATAACAGTATAATCAAAATTGACTTATAGACAAAGCAACAGGAAACCAACAATGTTGTTGCATTGCATATTGATAACTTCAAAGTGTATGCTCAGGAAAACACATATAGACAGACAGGATTGATCAAACAACCAGTCATCAACTATTCCTTACCATCAAGTGACATAAGACAATAGTAGAACCATGTTAGCCATCCTGCACATATGTATATACATACATACATACATACATACATACATACATACATATTTGCCTCTTTCTTCCTTTTCTCTTTTCCCTCATCCCATCTGTTCTTTACTTTTGAGCAGATTTCCTTCACACCTCTTACTTTATATTCCCACCCTCAGGTTCTCACACCAGTGACACAATACATTGCTTGCACATGTACCTCTGATTTATTTCACTTATGAGTATGGTGTCTAATTGTGACCATTTGCCTACAAAGACCCCAAATCTGTCCCTCTTTATAGCTGAGTAATATTACATTATATAAAAATGCCACAGTTTTTTAATCCAGTCCTCTGTGGATGGACATTTGGATTGCTTCCACAATTTAGCTATTACAAATTGTGCTGCTATAAACATGAGTGCACGTATATCACAGTGATATGATGTTTTCAGATTTTCTGGGAAAATACCCAGAAGGGGAATAGCTGGTTTGAATGGAACCTCTAGACCTAGTTTGCTGAGAAATTGCCAAACTGCTCTCCAGAGTGGTTTCACCAGTCTGCAATCCCACCAGCAGTGCAGTAGAGTCCCTATTTCTCCACAGCCTCGCCAGCATTTGTTATTGGATGATTTCTTAATACTGGCCAGTCTTACTGGGGTGAGATGAAATCTCGATGCTGTATTTATTTGCATTTCTTGAATGACTAAAGATGTGGAACATTTTCTCATATATTTATTTGACTTTTGTATTTCTTTATCTGAGAAGTGTGTATTCATCTCAGATGTCCATTTGTGGATTGGGTCTTTGAATTTGAACAGGTACATGTTTTTTAATTCTTTGTACATTCTAGATAGAAGACCTTTGTCTGCGGGACAGCCAGCTAGGATTTTTTCCCAATTTGTGGTTTTTCTTTTTACTTTGCTGGTGATTTCTTTAGATGTGCAAAAACTTTTCAGTAGGATGAAGTCCCAATTATTGATTCTTTGAAGTGTTTCCCTTGCAGGATTCATTTTTGTTCATGAACTCTCTGCCTGCTCCTATGTCTTCAAGATTTTTACCTACTTTCTCTTCCAATAGATTTAGAGTTTCTGTTTTAATGATGAGATCTGTGATCCATTTTGACAGGAGTTTGGTGCATGGTGATAGACTTGGGTCTATTGTCAGTTTTTGGCAAGAGGCAAGCCAGTTTTTCCAGAACCATTTATTAAACAGGTCATCTTTTTTGCAGTGAGCTTGGTTGGCCCCTTTGTCAAATATAGGGGGCTGAGTGTGTTTTTCATTGTGGCTGCATCTTCCAGTCTGTTCCATTGATCCTCAGGTCTGTTTTTTAGCCAGTACCAGGTTGATTTTATTACAGTAGCTTTGTAGTATAATTTCAGGTCAGGGATTGTGATTCCACCTGACTTGTCCTTGTGGCCCAGGATTGCTTTTGGTATTCTGGGTCTCTTCTGGTTCCAGATGAATTTTAGGCATATTTTCTCTAGATCTGTGAGGTATGCTAATGGTAGTTTAATGGGAATTGCATTGAGTCTGTACAACAGTTTTTGGTAGTATGGCCATTTTCACAATGTTGGTACTTCTTAACCATGAGCAGGGGATGTTTTTCCATTTATTGAAATCCTCCTCGATCTCTCTTTTCAGAGTACTGTAGTTTTCACTGAATAAATCTTTTACATGCTTTGTTAGATTGATTCTTAAATATTTCAATTTCTTGGATGCTATTGTAAAAGGTATGGTTTCCTCAGTTTCTCTCTCAGTCTGTTTGTTGTTTGTGTATAGGAATGCTATTGATTTCTGGGTGTTGACTTTGTATCCCGCTATGCTGCTGAATTGGTCAATTTTCCAGGAGTTTTCTTGTGGAGTTTTTGGTGTCCTCCATGTAAAGTATCATGTCATTGGCAAATAGTGATAGTTTAACTTCTTCCTTTCCTTTCCTTATTCCTTTTATTTCTCTCTCTTGTCTAATTGCTCAGGCTAATGCTTCCAGAACTATGTTGAATGGGAGTGGTGACAATGGACATCCTTGTCTTGTTCCTGATTTTAAAGTGAAAGTTTTCAGTTTTTGTCCATTTAGTATGATGTTGGCTGTTGGTTTTTCATGGATGGATTTGATCAGATTGAGGTAGAGGCCATCTATTCCTATTTTTTCTAAGGTTTTTAACATGAATGCATGTTGGACTTTATTGAAAGCTTTTTCTGCCTCTATTGAGATGATCATGTGGTTTTTGTCTTTGGCTGTGTTGATATCACGTATTACATTAATTGATTTGTGAATATTGAACCATCCCTGCATTCCTGGAATAAATCCAACCTGGTCATGGCGTATAATTTTCCCTATGATTCGTTGCATTCTATTTGCTAGTATTTTGTTGAGTATCTTTGCATCTATGTTCATTAGAGAGATTGGCCTATAGTTCTCTTTCTTGGTTGGGTCCTTTGGTTTTGGTATCAGTATAATACTTGCCTCCAGAAATGAGTTAGGGAGAGTTGCTTCCTTTTCTATTTCATTGAAGAGTTTGAGGAGTGTTGGCATTAGATCTTCTCTAAATGTTTTATAGAATTCTGCTGTGAATCCATCAGGGCCTGGGCTTTTCTTTGTTGGTAAATTTTTAATGACGTTTTCACTCTCATTAATTGATATTGGGTTATTCAGGATTTTTACATCTTCCTGATTCAATTTTGGCAATTTGTACCTTTCTAGGAATTTGTCCATTTCTTCTGTATTTTCTAACCTATGGGAATAAAGATTTTCAAAGTAGGTATAAATGATCTTTTGTATTTCTTTTGGATCTCTAGTGACTTCCTCTTTTTCATTCCTTATTGCATGAATTTGAGATCTTTCCCTACTTTTTTTGATAAGGTTGGCTAGGGGTTTATCAATTTTATTTACTCTTTCAAAGAACCAACTCTTTGATTCACTAATTTTTTGTAGAGTTTTCTTCATCTCTATTGCATTAATTTCTGCCCTGAGTTTTATAATCTCCTCCCTTGTTTGGGCTCTTGGTTTGGCTTGCTGCTCTTTTTCTAAGAGTTTGAGGTGTATCATTAGGTTATTTATTTTCTCTCTTTCTATTTTCTTTGTATATGATTTCATTGGTATAAATTTCCCTCTGAGGACTCCTTTCATTGCATCCCACAGATTTTGATAGTTTGTACTTGCGTTTTCATTTATTTGTAGGTAATTTTTAATTTCTTCTTTAACTTCTTGTGTGACCCATTGGTTATTCAGTAGGTTGTTGTCTAATTTCCACGTGTTTATGTGGTTTTTGGAGTTCTCTTTGTCATTAATTTCCAATTTTATTGCATTGTGGTCCGATAATATGCATGGGATAATTTGAATTCT
>PVLD010033384.1:0-13728 GCA_004027595.1 Dinomys branickii
CTAAATTTGCATGTCTGTATATGGGTTCATACATTTACAATTCGAAGATATAAATGGATAAAGCAATAACCACTGTTGAGACCATATCACCTTGTCTATAGATTAGTTGTGATTGTACTATTTTTTATGATAATTGGTGTCTGTTTGTCAATATGTTTTTGTACTTTTATGTTTCTAAAATAAAAATTTAAAAAAAGCCATATATAACTTGATTAATATGAAATTCTAGAATAGGTAAACCCGCAACAACAGAAAGCTGTTTCGCCCAGTGGGTGAAGAGAAGGAGAAATGCATCTGACTGCTAATAGGTTTCTTTTGGGGGGAGAAGAGGATCTGATGGAGATATTCTAGAGTTAGTGATGTTTGTATCACACAGTGAGTACCCTAAAAAACACTGAGTTGTACACTTCAAAATGATGAATTTTATGTCATGTGAATCATTTCACAATTATTTTTCTAGCACTAGTAATTAATCTCAGATCCTCTGAATTGAGCTAAACCCCTAGCTTTTTCTACTTTTTGAGAGAAAGTCTCACTAAATTGCCTAGGTAGTAAAAAAAATAATAATTTTTAAAGGGAAATGCAGGCCTCCTGCTTCCTGCCTTTTGTCTGCCAGGCCATGAGCTGTTTCTCCTCTGCAATGCCCCTCGGTCACAAAACCCTGCACTGGAGCCAGCTGAGTAAGGACTGAACCTCTACAAACTCTCAACTAGAATAAATCATTCCTCCTTTAAAAAAATAAAAAACATAAATAAATTGCCTAGGCAGGACTCAAATTTGCCATCCCTCGTCTTAAGTCTCCTAAATGCTAGGATTACAGGCATGTCCCACCATGCTCAGAAAATTATATCTTAATTTTCAAAAAGTTATCAACATTGGAAATGTAGCTCAATGGAAGAGCATGAATTTACCATACTTGAGGGCCTATGTTAAATCCCTAGTACCCAAACCAAGTTATATGTCATTTTAAAAATTCCTTGACATGGGGGTATAGCTCAGCTGTACAGCATGTATTTGCATGCATGAGGTCCTAGGCTCAATCTCTAGCACCAAAACATAAATTCACCATCACTCACAAAACCCAAGCAGGGCACATACAGGTAACCCCAGCTACTCGGGAGACTGAGGAGAGATCAAAAGTTCAAGGAGAGCCTGAGCAACTCAGTGAGCCTTGTCTTAGGAAGAGTTGAGGTGTAGCTCACTAATAAAATGTCTGCCTAGCATGTGCGAGGCTCTGAGTTCAAGCCCCAATATCACTCCCAAAAAAGCCTAAAATGAAGTTTCCCTTTAAAAAAAATCCTCTCAGGGGCTGGGGATATAGCTCAGTGGAATAAGCGCTTGCCTAGCAAGCGCAGGGTCCTGAGTTCGATCCCCAGTACCGCAAAAAAAAAAATAAAATAAAAAATATTTAAAAATCCTCTCTTCCTATTTCTCTGATATTAGCTTCTAATAAGATTAGGGAATGAAAGCCTATCTCTGTGTTTCAGGAAAACTACAACCATGGTGGACCTCATGTAGGTCTACAGCTGAATTTAAACTCAGATATGATGTCTAGGCTATTCAACATGGCACAGATGATGCACTGAAATCTCCCCCTACTTCCAAAGAGTGAAAAGCCAAGAAATGATGAGGACAGTTACACAGGCAGTTAGAGTAATAAAAATGTCAATGGACTAAGAAGCTAAGTTAAACTGCGGAGTACCCACATAATTGGTTCCTACAGATACTTAAAATCTTCCCTTTGAAAAGCCACAAAATTAAAGTGAACCATTTTTTAACTATATGAGTACAGTAATTTAAAATTACTGAAGGCATACAATGTCAGTCTTTCTCTTCAATAGTCTCTAAAGACTATTTCCTATTTGAAAATAATCAATCCCTATGAACAAGTTGTCTGCTACATCAGAGCATTATCTGCATCATCATTCCAATTACAACACAAGATCTCTTCTCCAGAGATTTGCTAAAGACTTCCTATAGATTATTTTATTTCACCGTGTGCCTGCCACTAGGGGAAGATACTGTTAACAGACCTACTTTGAACCTGAGGACACCCAAGCTTAAATATATTCAGTCACTTGCACACTCACACGTCTAGTAGGTGACAAGAGTCAGGATTCACTATCGGGCTGGCTGATTCGAGAGCTCCACTGTGTGTCCTACTATCCATTTCCAAGACCTGGTTCCCCCCAGCCAGGGAGCGTGGGAGGTCCTGCTGGCTCACAGCTATAGAGGCACTTCTGCTCCCTGCTGCAGATTTCTCAAACACAGATCATTCTCCTCCACATTCAAATTAACAAGTAAAGGCGTTTTTCTACAACAGGTGACTCTGATCTTCCTTGGATTCTTACAGACTTAAGTAAAAAACAGGCTATCCTATGACAGTGATAAAGGAAAAATTTTAATCAGCTTTCAGTGTTAAAGTATTAACAGATGAACCTTCTTTTGGCTGTAGGATTGTGTTTTTATTACTTTTCTCAAAAGATGATAGGATGTTATATGTATCATTCTTCCATGTAGGACACTGAAGCTAGACCCATTTATGTCACTATGTATGAAACTAAAATTAGAGTGGTCCAAAGATCTAAATGTGAAAACAGAAACAACCTGCTGTAAGATAAAATAGCTCTTGAAGGCATAGGCACAGGCAAGGACTTTCTGAACGGAACCCCAAAGGCACAAGAAATAACAATGAGAATCAACCAATGGGATTATGTCAAATTAAAAAAACTTCTGTGCAGCAGAAGTTTTTTTTTGTAAAAAATAGCTAACAGGGCAACTGAGCCCAAAGGACAAATGATCTGGGCATCCTAAAAGGAAGTACCAGTCAGAAAGATGGTTTTAGGGCTGGAGGTACAGCTCAGTGGGCTAAGTGCTTGCCGCTGAGCACTAGGGCCCTGAGTTCGATCCCCGGTCCCAGAAAAAAAAAAAAAAGAAAGAAAGATGGTTTTACTTGAGATGTCAGAGCCACTGCTGGTACAAGTTTTCCTACCTCACATCTGAGTCCTTCAGTTGCTCATTCAGAATATCTCTCTCAGTCTTTGCAAGATCAGAAGGGAGGGGTCAATGAAGAGGTGAAAACTCATTTATCCAACACTTAGGATGTGCCAGGTGCTGAGCTAAGCATACCTGACCTCAGTTAAGCCACCCAGTAACTAAGATTACTGGCACATAATGAGAAAACTGAGGGTTCCAGAGGCTGAAAAACTTAGATACTCACTCGGAAAATTAAAATTCAAATCCACGTCTGGCTGACCACTTATGTAGCACTGTAAAGAAAATTCAAACAGGCCAAGCATGGTGGCACGGGCCTGTAATCCTAGCGCTCAAGAGGCTGAGGCAGGAGGATCACTGTGAGTTCAAGGTCAGCCTGGGCTATGCAGTGAATGCAAGACCAGCCTGGGGGCTGGGGATATAGCTCAGTGGAATAAGTGCCTGCCTGGCAAGCACAAGGTCCTGAGTTCAATCCCCAGTACCGCAAAAAAAAGACCAGCCTGAACTACATAATGACACCCTACCTCAAAAAGGAAAAAAGAATAAATAACTAGCCTCACAGCACCCTATCTCAAAAAGGAAAAAAGAATAAATAACTAGCCTCACAGCCTCCACGTTGTATTTATCCTTTGCTGGAAAAAGCCTATGCCTCCCTGAGCACTGCTTTTATTAATCACTTAGACCACCAGCACAAGGGTGATTTAACTGAAATATCATCATCTCTCCTCCCGCTTCGAGACTAAAGCAAATCAACACATTACCGGCCACCAGGTCTCTTCAATCTTAAAATCTCTCGACTAAGGGTAAGGAAAAAGAGTTCAAAGGCTGAGTTAAGATGGTATTTCAGGACTCTAGTCTCACTTAGCTAGCTTTCCTTGCTCAGACAACTCGTCCTCCGTTCATCTCACCCTTTGCAAGTTGTCAGGCAATGGAACTGGATTCCTTAACACTGTACCCATCTTCCTTCACTGTGCAGTCTGCCCTCGTGACTGAACCTGTGCTGGGCGTTTCTCTCAGCAGTTGCCTATTTTGCCTTTAAAGGGAGGCGTTTGGTTCCTCCAAAAAAAACAGACAAAGAGGCTAAGAAAAGTAAATGACAAATTAATTAAATGGGACTATAGAGCTCAAATCCATCCTCTGTATCTGACAGATAAGGAGTCCAAACCCAAGAAGGTTCGGCGATTTGCCTGCAATCACCCAGCTTTCAAATGGCTGAGCCAGGTTCAGTACAAAAAGCTCCGGGACTAACACTCTTCGTTCCCTTTTCCTCCTAGCATCTGCACCGCCTTTGTTTACTGTGCATTTCGTGGGTAACCAAGTTCATTTACATAAAACCAATGACAAACTGACAGGTGCTTTTCTCCACGATTATGAGAACGATAAAACATCTATGTGTAAAGTATTAGAGTTGGACTCCAGCTCTTTCTAAAAAATATTGCCTAGGATAATTACCCTGAAGGAATAATCACTCAAAAAGAGATACCACCTTCAGCAGGAAATTTACAGCTTCACAAAAACTCAGATGATTTTCTAAAGGTCCCAGAAGGCAGGTAGGGAAGTTGTAGGAGCCAGCCTGGTTCTTTCCGGGCAGGGCACCTAGCGTGTGATTTGCATTCAAACACACACAAAAGCTGCGTCCGCGTCCCGGAGAGCCGCTCAGGAGGTGAAGGGCCCGCAGCCGGGGTGTACACCTCAGCAGCTCCAGGTGCAGGTCCTCTGGGCGCCGCCCGGGGTCCCCGCCTTGCCTGCGGAGGGACAAGGTCTGGCCCGGGATGCTCGCGGAGCTCTGCCCGGAAGGGGCGGACTCAGCCCGGGCGCTGCAGACGGGACCCCGCGAGCGACCGTGGAGGGGCGCCCACAGCCCGCACTGCAGTCCGCGCGCAGCTCTAGACCCGCCCGGCCCCAGTCTTCGCGGCGATTACCTCAGGGGCCTCGCGTGGTCCAGACCTCACAGCCAAGACCCCAGGGGCAGCGTCAAGTTGTCAGGGTTAGGAGGCCCCGGAGGCCCCTGGGGACGAGACTAAAACTGTTAGAACACAACGGACTCTAGGACCTGGGGAGGAGGGACAAACAGTAAAGGGGGACTGGACGACAAACGCAGCAGGGAGGCGAAGTTTACAACGGCCACTTCCGGAGCTCACGCAGACGCGCAGCCCTTCGAGGGCTTCCTCAAGCCTCGGCTGCCGCCCCCACCCCGCTCCTCCCGCCCCATAGCTCCAGGATACGTACTCGGGGACGCCGGGCCCGGATTGGAGGAGCCCGCCCCGGGCCGCACGCCTCTTCGGGGGCGGGTCTGCGCGTGCGCCGTTGCTGGGGAACGGCGCCGGCTCCCTCGGCAACCGCCTCCTCCTCGCGTGAGACGGTGCCCAGGCGCCCTGCGGCGCTGTGTTTGCAGCGTGAGGTCCCCAGAGACCACGGGAGGCGCAGCTTTCCAGCCTCCAACCCTTTTCCCTTGCCTCTGAATAAAAAATTTAGGCGGTGAAATCGCAGCTTGTGCATTTCTAGACGAGCTCGTGTGCTGATTCGCAGGCCAGAGAAAAGCCCCGGATATATGTGCAGGGTTCCAGAGACCTTTGGGAAATTCTGATCTGACTTCTGTGCCAGGGGCGGTTTCCCTGGGGACCGGTGTCCGCTGAGCGGGGCTTCCTGTCCCTTCTCAGCCTTTTACTGCCCCAACTTGAGGTGACGAACAGGGTCGGACGAGTGCGGGCCGGTGCGTTGGTGCTGTGATGCATTTTTGATTAAATGTGTACTGCAACCAGTTAGATAACACAGCAAGGACTTTCCAGCCGTAGGCTGCGCTTCATCTCTCTTTGCTCGCTCTTTTTTATATTCATGCTCATTTATAGTTTCATTCTCACTCTCATAGTCCCAAACACCAAACCTTCTCGATAGAATTTGTGCAGTACCTAGGTTTCTCCGCGTAGCTGCCTCACAATCTGCCGCTGCCTTGGGGAGATTGGAAAACCATATCCTCTGCTTTCTTGGCTTTTGAAAGCCTATTCCCCAAAGAACAATGCAAATTGGCAGGATTTTGATTAAGGATTTCATTCTCACCACAAAATACGCCTTTTATGCCAAGCTCGGTGTTGATTGTAAATAGCCTGAAACCAGGTGCAAGGGTCGTCTTTCCCCAGATCTCTCCCTCGGGAAAACCAGCAACGGTCAAAAATGCAAATACAAATTGAGATTTGACTGTTGCAGCGCTGAAACCTTAACTGATTTGAATGTAGTCGTTCAGCTTTTAAAAGGAGACCGTCCCTGCTTCCTGCGAAAGATGATGGCCTCGAAAGGAAGCGCTTAAGAGCCCAAATCAACATTTGAAATGAAATGGAACATTACAGCAAACGAATACGAATTTTTTATTTCACAAGCTTTAAGTATTTTAATGTCTTTTTAATGTTTGAACATCGCTAAAGTAGTACCTGACAGCAAAGGCCAAACGTAGAAAAAGGCACAGCGTGAAGATTTGCAGGCTTTATTTGCTCAGTCTGCATTTCCACGACACAGACTGCATCTGCAGCGTGGAGCCGGGACATAGGAGCACAGGGTGTATCAAACCCATGCAGTGAGGGTCAAAGAAAGGATATGTTAATGTCAGCCCCCTGCACCTGAAAAGCTTTTATAGAGATGGATTTTGACTTTAGAAAGAGACTCATCAAACTAACAAGGAATTGTAAAAAAGACATAAAAGCTACCAACACCAGCACAGAAAACAGCAGGGTGTATCTGAAAAACCGGAAAAGCTCTTACTTACAAAGGAGGAAAAGTGAGAAACCAGGCTACAGAAATGCAGAACCCGGGCCAGGGATGTAGTTCAGCAGCAAAGCACCTGGAGTTCGATTCCTGACACAATCCCCGCAAAAGAAAAGAAGAGACAGAGAGACAGAGACAGAGACAGAGACAGAGAAAGAAAGAAAGAAAGAAGGAAGGAAGCAAGGAAAGAAAGAAAGAAAGAAAGAAAGAAAGAAAGAAAGAAAGAAAGAAAGAAAGAAAGAAAGAAAGAAAAAGAGAAAGAAAGAAAAGCAGGACCCAGGTTATACAGGACCTTAGAGGTCCCCAAACTGCAACCCCAAACCCAATTGCTTATCCAACACTGCAATTAAACCTAAATACTGAGGATTCGTTTTAGAAGAAACTACTCATATGTTAATATATTTTGTCCTAAAAGAAAAACAACATGCGTGCCATAGGTCCGCTACCACTGTCTTAGGTCATATTTATCACAAGAAAGATAATGAGGGATATTTACACAAGAAATCATGTCATTCCAAAATACTTGGGGATTTTCTATATTTCTGGTAGCCTCAAAGTCAGCACTCCTCATTTTGCTTAACCTGCTGCTCAAGCTATGTATGCAGAGATACTCTCCAACCCACTCCCGTTTTGACCTTAGTACACTTCATTCCCCTCTCTTCCTACCAATCTTTTTGACACAGAATTGGATCCATCCCCACAACTATAGGAAACAACTTCCAAGCTCAGGAAAGACTTCAGTGCCAAGTGGCAGACCCCTTGACTTTGCTGACCCACGAGATCTCCTCAGATTTCTCTCCAGCATAAGTGAGAACATACACTCCAACTCTAACTGTTTTTCTGCTGATCAATGAAGAATTATCTCCTTGCCCCTCAGTTGGTATTTTCTCAGTCTTCACAATGTGCTGGATAAGTTCCTCAGGTGATGTCATCGTTCTTGCATGTATGAACTCCAACTCCTGAAATTCACAGCTTTTTGTTGTTTTGTTTGTTTGTTTTTGTAGGGAGGTTGATCCCAGGGTCTTGCACTAAGCTACATCTGCAGCATCTTATTTTATTTTATCTTTTTGAGACAGATTTTTGCTAAATTGCCTGGGCTGGCTTCAAAGTTGCAACCTTCCTGCTTTAACCCCACCAGTAAGAGTGTAGGTGTGCTCTATCACATCTGACCTGAAATTTGTTTGTTTGAAGAAATTCAGTTCTTAGCAAACACTTCTAACTCCCTGAGCTCTGATTTTGAACTTTTAACTCCCTGGATAATGCTACTTTAATGTCTAGCAGTATTTATTTCAAAATGTCTTTAAGAATACTGTCCTTTTAAACTTATCATGGCAGTTCCCCGAACTACCTGCCTGTTTTCAAAACTTCTGCTCTCCAGGACATAAAGGCAAGAAAATCTCAGAGTCCTTCTTCTTCACTCTTTGAATTCCCACATTTAAAAAACTCTACCTTTTCTCTAAGCCCATTGCATGTGTGTGTGTGTGTGTGTGTGTGTGTGTGTGTTGTTTTGCAGTACTGGGGCTCAAACCAAGGGTCTTGCACATGGTGAGCAAATGCCCTGCCACAAGCTGCATCCCGAGCCCCAATCTTCTTTGTATAGCTACTGCTAGGCAGCTGTTGGTTTCCTTATGGTTTTGTATCCAGACGATTGTAATCAGAACCTCCTTGTGGTTTAATGCAGGTCACTCAAGTCTCTCTTCTGTGCAATTGGGATTAACATTTGGTATTTTTAAACTGGCAAGTATAAGGGGAGATCAAAAACATAAAAAAATTATAAGGAGGCCTGGGACACATATGTACCTTTATGATACTAGGGAGTGTTTGTGTGTGTGTGTGTGTGTGTGTGTGTGTGTGTGCGCGCCTGCCTCAGGGCTTCTTCAGCACCAGATGTGCCACTTCCTTTTGACCCTTCCATAGCCTTGTCTAGAAGCTTCAAGCACCAGGTGCTTGATTAGTATGCTATTTTGGTATCAGTTCTCCGAACTGAAAGACCTTGGAATAATTACCGCTCTCAGTGGCTCTGGTCCTTTGATGCTTCCATATGCTACAACAAAGACGATCTTTCTGAAGCACCGCTCTGCTTGTGTCACTGCTTTGATTGGTTCTCCTAAGTGGCTCCTCACTGTTTACAGGACAAACTCAGAGTTTTCTCATCATGCAAGGACTGCTAGTCAACTCCCTACCTTCCTTTCCCAGCCTTGCCTTCTCTCTCACAATAAATCTTTCCTTCCATTTACATTAGCAACAGAAAACACAAACATTTGAAAATAAATATATAATAAGATGTAGGCAAAGGGCTATATTAAATGTCTTAAGACATATAGCTTAATATAAAAGATTTAAATCCATATAATATGTGCCAAGGTCCATGCTAAGTGGCTTAGCATTTATTCTCATCTTTTTCAACAATGCAAACAAACATCTATCATTTGCTCTAATGATACATGGTGAGTTTAAAAACTGGGGTAACTGGAGAAGAGTAAGTCTCACCAGACTGAGGGAAAATTAGATAGTCAATCTACAACGATGCAGAGAAAAGGAGGAGAGAAAGATATAAACAGATATAAAAGTTCAATGCAGGTACGGAGGGAATCAGCTCAACAGCAGCTGTGCTGGCTTTCTGAAGACAAAGGACAGGGTTTGAGCTTATATGCACTACAAGGGGAGAGGGGCACAGGTTAGCTGCCGTAGGCTGCTCAGCATAACGTGCCAAAGAGGGATTGGATCATTTTTGGCACACATGGGCTTTGGCAAAGGTAGCTGGGAAGGAGAAACCACAAGGGTTTCTGGGAGAGAGGAGCTGGGCACCATTATGACTCAGCATTGGACAATTGCAATGAGTACTGAGAGAGTCCCGAGTGGGAAACCTATCATCCCCAAAGTCCCAAAATATAAAAAGAACTCTTAAAATTCAATAATAAACTTGGTAGGTTGGTACAACCCTATAATCTCAGCACTCAGAAGGCTGAGGCAGGATAGCCCCAAGTTCAAGGGAAGTCTGGGCTATATAATGAAACCCGATCTGAAAAAAAATAGTAATAATAAAGCAACTTAATTAGAAAATGGACCAAAGGGGCCAGGGATATGGCTCAGCAGCACAAGCATCTGCCTGTCAAGTGCAAAGTCCTGAGTTTGATTCCCAGTGCCAAAAAAAAAAAAAAAAAAAAAAATAGAAAATGGACCAAAGACTTTTAACAGGTACCTAAAAAGATAACAGGTACTCACCTAAAAAGATATATAGACTGCAAATAAGCATATGAAAAGATGTTCCACATCATGTGTCATCAGAAAAATGCAAATTAAAACAATAACATACTACTACATACCTCTGAGAATGGCCAAAACCAGAACACTGACAATATCAAGTGCAGACAAGGATGTGAAACAATAACAACACTCACTGCTGGTGAGGCTATGGAACAGAACAACCACTTTGGAACTAAGTTTATGGCTTTCCTACAAAATTAAACATACAGGCAATCATGGCCTTTGGAAAACTTAGGTCTACACAGACCCCATCACACAGATGTTGATAGCAGCTTTATTCACAATAGCCAAAACTTAGACTCACTCAAAATGTGAATGGATAAACCAGTGCATCAGGACATTGGGATCGTCTTCACCACTAAAGAAATGAACTATCAAGCCATGAAAAGATATGGAAAACAGTGCATATTACAAAAAGCCAACCTGAAAAGGCTACATACTATGTGATCCCAACTATATGACAGTTTGGAAAAAGCAAAATGTGAAAACAATAAAAACATCAGCGATTGCAAAGGACTGATTGGGAAAGGGAAAAGGATGGCTAGGTAGAAAAACATAGAATTTTAGAGCACAGTAATACTCCACATGCTACAGTAATGATAGATAAGTGACATAATTTGTCCAAACCCATAAAATATATAACATCCTGAACAAATCTTAATGTAGACTTTGGATGATAATAATGTATCAGTGTAGGTTCATCAATTACAACAAATGCACCATTCTGGCTGGGAGGGAAGATGTTGGAGCGGTGAGCAAAATTCAGCCTTTTTAAGATGTGGAATCAGGCATTGTAAAGCAACAACTTGGAAAGAAAAAAGAGTAGATCACCAGGAATTGGGAAGGAACTCACAGAAAAATTAAAAGCTACAGAGAAGTTTGAGAGACAAAGCACAGTGCAATGAAGGCAATGAAACAATCTGGACTCTCTCCCTAGATCCTAGTCCAGGGCCCATGGGAAGAGAAGCCTGGCTGTGTAGAAACAAGGTAACTACTGGAAGCTTCAGGAGGAAATGTTGGCAATGAATTAGGCCAGCAGTAGCATTAGGGGGACCCCATGGTTGCGGTGATCTGTGGGAATAGCACAGGTTTTACTCTGAAAGGACTTCCTCCACTCACCAGGCAACAACTGCATAGGGATCCCAGCACAGGTGCCTGTCATATTGCCAGAGTGTTTGGTTAGGCACCACTTTGGGAAGAGGTTGATTATTTGAATATGGGACTCAGAATAGCTGGGAGATGGCTTCACTTCAGGATTCCCAAGGTTACCCTCCCTCAGTGACTGGGTGAAAGACAGCCATCGGAGACAGCTGCACACAGGGAGTGGACTAGAAAGAGATATCCTGAGGACTTTGAGCTTGGACCAGGAAGGACATAGGTCACATCCCCTGAAACAGGAGGCCAGGCTCAGTTTCAGTTATGCTGGATCTCAAACTGTTGGCATTGAGTACTTGAGCCCTCACCCTACCGCCTACATCAAGCACAGACTTGGGATTTGATTGCCTCTCTTATCGTCTGGAATGAGGGAGGACACAGTTCAGCTTAGGTATCACCATAGCCTGGGGGTAAGCAAAGGGGCCTCTGGAATTGGAGGGGCACCTTCCAAACCAGAAGACCAGGCAGAGAAAACTGTGAACTGCTGGACTCCAAAACTGCAGATCCAAAAAGCACACACACATTCAAAAATAGAGAAATTTTATTTTCTGCTTTGGGAATCCTTCCCTCATCCCTTTCCTCTTTACTGGTTTACTGGGTTTGAGGGAATTTTCCTTTGTCAATTCCTCCTTGTTTTTTTTCTTCTTCCTTTTTTCCCTCCTTTTTCCTTTTTTCTTTTAGTGTTTTATTTTTTTCTCATTTCTGTTCTCCCTATTATTTCTTTGTTCTTCTCCTACTGCTTCTTTTTTTTATTTTATCTCCTATTTCTCATTTGATATCTGTTGCCTTCATCTAATTCTATAAATACAGATAGGATCCTTTGCTCCTTTTTTTTTTTTTTTTCGGTACTGGGGATCGAACTCAGGACCCTGCGCTTGCTAGGCAAGCGCTTATTCCACTGAGCTATATCCCAAGCCCACTGAGCTATATCCCCAGCCCCCTTTGCTCCTTAATAGGATCCTTTGTCTCACTTCTCTCTCCTTCTTTCTCTTATTGTCTAATTTCTCATAACCGTCCTTTTGTATTCACCTATTCTAAACCCCTATATCTTTAATAGCATAAACATTAAGCTTAATTAATCTTTAGATAGTTAATTAGCTCTGTGTTATTACTGTTGAGTTCCTTTCTACCATTACCAGTAATGTAGTTGTTACATTTAGTACATATTTCATATATGTCAACATCTGGATTGTCCTAGTGTTTGTACTGTAACTGTGGATTTCTTTTCTATATAAAGGGTGGTACATTGTTGGTTCCTACAGTATGTCAATATCCAATTTTCCTTGGACATATTACTGTTTCTGATTTTCTTGATATCACCAGTGTCATATAATTGTTGCTATTAATGGTTTCTGTGTGTGCCAACACTTTTGTGACATTAGTAATACTGTGGTCCATTCTCAGAGAACTGGGTGTTTGACCAATTGGGCCTCAGCCTTCCCTCCCAAACTAACAGAGGCAGTTAGATCTTGATACAGAGGCAAAGGACTACAGTTAGCCACACTCAGAGTGCAACACTGAAAAGTAGACTGAAGAAATCTCCATACTAGCAACAAAGTCTTTCTACTGTAAGCACTTCCAAAACTAAACTCAAAACAAATTAAACTAAAAAAAAAAAAAAAAAAAAAAAAAAAAAAAAAAAAAAAAAAAAAAAAAAAAAAAAAAAATTAAACTATAATGTAAGCAGATAAGGTAACAAACTCCCTCCCAAGACTCTAAACTCCCAAAAGCCAATCTATGGGGCACTGAGGGGGAGGAAAGTAAAAGGTACACACCTGAATTATTTGAGAGGGTAATAGAGGAGATTAAAAACATTAATAAGGTGCTCAGCAGGATCACAGAAGATGTACTTAAATAGATAATGGAAGTATTAAGCAAAACAATTGGGGAGCTTATAGGAGACACTAATAAAGAGATAAGTGAGCTAAACAAAATGATACAAAACATAAATGACCAGCTTAGCAAGAATTAAGAGTCTATGAAAAGGTTCCAGACAGAACTCCAGATTAAGTGGGCTGGGGATATAGCTCAGTGGAATAAGTGCCTGCCTGGCAAGCATAAGGTCCTGAGTTCAAACCCCAGTACTGAAAAAAAAAAAAAAAAAAAAAAGAACTCCAGATTAAAAATTATACTGAAAGTATGGCCAGCAGAAGTGACCAGTATGAGGACAGAATATCACAGGTAGAAGAAAGGGATGCTTTCAAAGACTAATTACTCAGAGACCTTGAAAATAACAAGAGAATATGAAAAAAGATCCAATAGCTCCCAGATAATGCAAAGAAGACTGACCTAAGATTAACTGGAATAAGTGACAAACTGCAAAGCAGCATAAAAGGCATTAAAAAACTTATTTACATTTCCGGGAAGATGGCGACCGGGTAGGCAGCACAGAGAGAGAACCTCCCAGAGGATTACCACCCAGACAATGGAATATAGCAATATGAAGACAGAAAGGTGAGAGGTGTGTACCCTGAACCCAAGAAGGATCTGAAATGGGAACTGAAGCCCTAGGAAAGACCAAGCAAAACCTCTTCTGGAGGAAAGGAACGGAGGGCC
>PVLD010033385.1:0-13714 GCA_004027595.1 Dinomys branickii
TCTCTCTTTTTCCTTTCTGTCTTTTTGAAACAGGGTGTCACTATGCAGTTCAGGCTGGGCTTGAACTCACTTTGTAGCCCAGGCTGGCCTCAACCTTACAGCAATCCTCCTGTCTCAGCCTCCCAACAGCTGGGATCACAGGTGTGTTGCACCATGCCTGGTTGAGAGCTATTTCTGAAAGTAAAAAATATTTCTTGTTTTGGCTTCTCTACTAAAGCATTCTAATATTTCCCCAAGGCCACAAGAATAAGTCTGACTGATCAAAAAGTGAGTCACAAGAAAGTACAATTGATTAATATTTTAAGGTAATTTATTATTTTGTTTATTTTCTTTTACTTGTTTTTTTGGGAGGTTTCTAAAGCTAAAAGATGACCAAAAGACTGAGCAATCAAGGACTTGTCTTTATGTCTGCAAAGAACCAAGACTTGGCACAGGCAGTTAAACTGAGGTTCAGGAAGGAAAACCAAGGTCCAGTTAGGTAAAGCAATCAACAGGTTCATTTGTTCAGTGACTGGACCACAGGTTCCCCTCCAGGAGAGGTGACCCCTCTATGCCAGCGAGCCCCAGACCCTGCAGTCCGTTTCAAGGCTTTTGTCTGAGTCTTGGCTCCCTCTGCCCTTTGCTCCTCTCTTCATTCTCTCCCTGCAGATGTGCCCTGCAGTCAAGGTCTATGGGCTTCAGAGCTGATCGGGTACACTGCACAGTCATGCTGATAGCAGATGTGTCCCTAAAAGGCACTGGCCCTTTTTGGCGGGAAGCTGAGTTTTTGGCAAGATCTTGGAGGGTGCATGCCTTTGGGAAGGGCAACTGTCTTTTGCCTGCATCCCAAACCCAGTGCCATGGCAGACCGCTTTGCCTTCCCACCCAGAGAGTAGCCACGGGTCAGGGCTAGTTGGTACACTCCCTCTCTCAGTCTCGGGCTTCTGTTACAACAGCAGCAGTGTTTCCCTTTTCTTGGATGGTGTTTGAATTAATTTAAACAAACATGGACAGAGTAGCTGGTTAGTGGGAGTAAAAATAATTACAGCGAGGGTCCAGGCCAACACTGTGTGATTTGTGGACACCTGCAGTTGTAGGAATCCAAGCTCAGGCCCTGTTAACGGAGTCAAAGCTTGCCACTTATGTCCTTGGGAAGAAGACAAATCAAGGCTGGTTGGCCAGTTGCTGGCTGCATTATAAATACAATGGAAACCACAGTATTAAAATGTGTAAACTCAGTGTTGCACAGCACACAGAAACGCCTGAGTTTGCAGGCAAGGGTACTGAGGCTCAGAGAGGTGAAGGGAGATAATTGTATAAGGTCACAGGCAGTGATAGGCAGAGCTTAGGTTCATACTCAAGGATCCCGTGATCAGCATCCCACCCTTTCCCCACTGCACTGCAGAACAAAAGAATGCCAGCAGCTCTATAAGATGCATGTTCCCTAGAAATCCCTGCTTCCCCCTAGGGTTGAATTGTCCCTGACATGTTATTAGTTCAGCCCTTGCTAGCTGTTTCTCATGATCTGCAGAGGTTTTCCCTTTTCTGGGGGCTCTGATGAACACAGTGGAACGCGCACCTCTAAATTCAGAGATAGTCAGTGGCAGGGGACTCTGAGGCTGTTTTTCTGGATTCACTGTTTTGTGGAACATAATTGCTAGCTAGTACAAAAGAGAAAGAGAACAACTAAGAGTCAAGCTGCATGTCAGAGCCCTGGCTGTAGGTGGAGGTTTAGGACTTTGGGGGCGTTCCTCACATGGATCCAATTTCCTCATCTGTAAAACAGGAGGGTGGGAATAATCCGTCTGGTCTCTCCCAGTTCTGAAACTCTGTGCTTGTCTTTAAAAAGGCAAGAAAGCAGGCTAAAAGGAAAGCCAAAAATATCTCCCTGGACAGAAATACCCTCAAATCCAACCCCAACAAGGATGGCATATGTGACTTGGGCCCTGACATTCGTGAGTGTGGATATAAGACTCTAATATAGTTGCTGCTAAAATTTCATCAGAAAATTTGCAGCAATGCATGCTGGTAGACTTTAATCCCTGAAAGTCCTCTAAGCAATATTTCTAATATATAATTTGTCAAAGATTTACAGTTCTCTGCTTAGATATTTCTAACAAGCACTCTTTCCCAACAAATCCCTTTGCAAATGCACTAGATAATGTGGTGCCTTCAGTCCCATATCTCTCTTGCTGTCTAAACTGAAAAAGTCAGTTCACATTATTAATGACAAGTCGTTCTGCAGAGTGCTCGGGTTAATAGAAGAGATAGCTGGCAAAATATAACTGTGTGATACTCACATGCTGAAGACAGAACACAGGCCTGATGCAGGTTGCACAGTGTGAAAAATAGAGGCAAAAGCTCCCGGCCAGTGCAGACTTATGCAACTGAACGGGGTAGTGATGTCCATCAGCCGGTCTCTTGGTTTCTCCACCGGCTACTTTCTCGCCCTGTGTTCCTCCTCCATTAGCCTCCTTAAACCTGAACCCTAGGAGTTCAGCGAATGAAAGGGCCTGTAGTGAATTCTAAGGCTGAGGAAGCTGAAGCCCCTTCAGGTAAGTAGACTCACCTAAAGAAATGTTAGATGCAGCTAGATGCAGAGCAACCTGTGCTGATCCCATTGAGGTGCGTTGCCTACAGCTCAACTGTTGCAGGCATGTGTTTGTCAGCTTTTTAGCACTGAAGCAAAATGCCTGAGAGATTTAAACCTGGAAGAGAAAAGGTTTATTTTGGCTCATAGTTTTGGAAGCTCCTGTCCATGGTCACAGCTTGGGCCTCTGGTGAGGCAAGATATCACAGCAGGAGAGCACGGTAGGGCAAAACTGTGGACCTCAGAGAAGAAGCAAAAGAGAGAGAGAGGAAGAGGAAGGGACAGAGGTCCCATGACCTCCTCCAAGGCCACACCTCCAGGGACCTCATGATCTCGCATGAGGCCCTTTTTCCTACAGGTTCTGCTTCCTCCCAGCAGTACCACCCTGGGACCAAGCCTTTCACACATCAACCTTCGGGGACATTCAAGATCCAAAGGACAGAAAGGTGCCTGCTTTGTTTTCAACCTAGGCCAGGAAAAGAGAGCAGGGATTTAACAAATAAAATCCAGAGCACAGTGGAGTCTGTTTCCAGTTCCACCACTGCCATCTCAGTCCTCCCCAGCATTTGAGGAGTTGATCAAGCCCTTTGTGCTCTACTGAGTGTTCCAAAAGTTAGTGATGATTGTTCATATTGCATTATTTCTGCATTCTTTTTTTTTTTTCTTTGCCTTTTGAGACAGGGTTTTGCTTTGCGGTTCAGACTGTCCTTAAACTCACTTTGTGGTCTAAACTGCCCTCAAACTTGTCACAATCCTCCTGTTTCAGCCTCCTGAGCACTAAGATTACAGGTGTGCACTGCCACACTGGCTGAGTTCAATTTCAGTTGTGCTGTCCCTATCTGGAAGCAGAGGAGGGACCAGTGGACTTCTTGAAGCCGTATTAGGTGCAAGAATTGTATATTTTCTTAATAATCTTCTAGTTCAGTATCAGAATTGTATATTTCCTGGGTAGTCCTGGAGATCAGTCACAGAAGGAGAAGTTGGCTGTTCCCTCTGTTTGCTGAGCACCAAGGGAAGGCACTTAAATGGTGGCTGAGGCCATTGGGGTGGATTTCTTAACCCCAAGAGGGCAGAGTCTCCTTGGGTGGTAAATGTGGAGCAGAGCGTGGGGCCAGATCATGCAAATGGCAGGGACACAGACAGCTGCCTCAAGTGACCGCTGGTATCTTTTCCACCCTAAGGGATTTGGGCTTTCCATTGCAGCTATTAATGAGTTGGTCTCATTTTATAAATATTAAATGGATTAAATTCCCTAGGTCCTACTGAAAAAAGGGCTCATCCTCAGGGGTTATTAAAACATGAAAAACAGAACTCGAGCTGGATAAACTGCTTTGAAGAGCCAGGACTTTGCATTTAGCCATGGATATGCTTTCCAGCTGTGTAACCTTGGACAGGAGACATCGCCTCCCCAAGACCCCAGTTTCTGCATCTATAAAATGGGGGAAGAGTGGTCACTTCTGTATATGATCATAATAAAGACTGATATAATGTACTTGACATACTGCCTGGAACTGCTTAATCATAATTCTAAGTATGATTAATTCTTTAAAAATGGTTTTAAAAGCTAACTAATGCCTCATTTAATTACAGCCCTTAGGCACGAAAAACGTTAAAAAATGCCTCAGCATAAATATTCCGTGAGAAGGGAGTTTTGTCTTTCATTTCTCAGTTCTCCGTCCTGGCATTTAAGCAATGATCACGCGATGGGGGCAGACGTCCCCTCTCATTTAACAGAGCTCCCTTGAATGAGTAGTTCCTAGGACCGACTCTTGCAGATACCTCTCCTGTGTCTAAACGACCTGCGCTATTTGGAAAAACAAACAAAGCTGCATTGATCTGAGTTGATTGCTTTGAGAAATAACAAATTGGCTGAATTCAGCTATTTCCTCCCTTCTTCCACCATCCAGTTTTTGTGTAGATACAGTTTATTATGAAATCTGACTGGGCTTCACTCTGGATAATTCAACCTTAAAGTACAAACAACCTGGATGGCTTTGTGGAAGACCTGGAATGATTTCCAGGCAGGAAATGGAAACCTAGAGTGCCAGAGAGTGAGCAAATTCAGTTTTTGGTTTTGGGTGACCTTGACTAGCACGTAACAGTGTAACAGCTGCTGTCCCTGGAAATTCACCCTCTTTCTGACTCAGTGGGTTTGATCCCTTCCTGCCCGCCTGGAAGGATCACTACAAGATATCTCAGGGGTCAGAGGAGCCAAATGCTCATTCTGTAGATGAGAAAGTAGGTATTTAAGGAGTCTGGATGAACAACATTAATATTTTTCTCTCAGTCCCAAACTGTGCTCTATTTTCTTCAAGCAAGAGTTATAGAGGGAATGAATATCCAACCATTTTCTAGTTTCCATGTTAGCACAATAAAATGGAAAGTTATTTGGATCTGGGTGTATACATTGAGTCTCAGGAATTGGTGGGGAGGAGGCCAGATATGTGGGGTTAGGGAGAGCAGGGTTGTGCCAATGGGCAGGGTGAAGAAGACTTCCGTTGCCACCTTGTGGTCAGCTGGGGCCACAGGAGGTCACCCCTCTGGCCCATCCGTCTGTCTGGTTGCTTTGGCTGCTTGCCTGAGCTCTCCTTCAGTGCAGTTAGCATTACTTCAATGCAGCTTTTGTTACAGGTTTTCTTTCCACTGCATTTCACTTTTTTTAGCCCCAGGAAAGGGGAAATTGTTGAAAGCTAGCAAAATTCTATATTGTGAAAAAAAATAGCTGCAAGGAGGAAGAGGTCAGGATTCAGGGAAAGGCTGTTAAGATGAAATGCTTGAGAGTCTTGCAAGATCCTTGCTTCTTTCTGCCTTAGCAACTCCCCCAGGAGCGGAGCCTTATGGGGCAAAGGCAGGCGTGGGGATGGCACCGTCACTGAGATCACTTGATCAATTGGGGATGTTCAGACAGATGAAAATTCATATATTATCTCATTTATTGCCCTTATCTACTGCCCAAATTAGTTCTCACATCACATTCTCACAGTCTCTGACTCAATATCATCAGTTGAAATACTAACGATATTTTTTTAGTGCAAAAAATGACTTTCAAGGCATGTATTATGGAAAGGATTATAATAAATTAAATGCCTAAACTGGCAGAGTGCAAACAGTTTTGACTCAGATCTAAATGTTTGTACTGGCTGTTTAAATATTTAACTTGTCAGAATGGAGGTAGCAGTGCAGAGTGAGCATGTTAATTAAACTTGGGTTTTAGCAATGTGAACCATTCCATGGACACCGAGCGTGACCAACCCAGACAGTGAGTCATTTTGCACACTTTTCTCATTCTCCAAAGGAAGGCTTTACATCTTTAAACCATGAAGACATTAGTGATGTTTGATGAATTGTTCTGTCTTTCTGAGGTGACTTTTAGATGATGCTATAGTTAGTCCAGGAAGCAACTTTGCTAATTGAGTTGCAAAGAAGTTATCATCCACAGATAATCAATTAAAGTAATTACATGGATAATCTCATCTATAGTTTTACATTAAAACATAGAAAACTGTAAGAAAGGAGACATAAAAATAAGATCTCTAAAAGCAAAGAATCTCCACAATCACTGTCATACTGCCATCGCCACTGTCACCATCAGTGACATCACAGCTTGTTTTGGGTTATGTTTTGTTTTGGTTTTTGGTTTTTTTGAGACAGGATCTCACTATGTAGTCCAGACTGGCCTTGTACTCACTATGTAGTCCTGGCTGGCCTTGGACTTGCAGCAATTCTCCTGCCTCAGGCTCCTGAGTGCTAGGATTATAGGCATACGTCCTCAGACCCGCCATCATCACACCATTCTCGACAACAGTCCAGGGGACTTCTTACCTGGTCCTGGTTTAGCCACAGACTGGGAACATAATGCTTGTCTTTGTAAGCTTCTCACTCCTTATTTGTGAAATGAAGGCATTTTTTGGTAAGTTAAATGGATTTAAGAGCTCAAATATAGTGACTCCAATAAGAGTAGTCAACATCACTCTTAGAAGTGACCAAATTGCTTCGGGCTGGCAGGGAGAGTGCTTGTTAGAAAATCTCTGACAGCCCCCGCTGCTAGAGAATGAAATCCCGTGTCCCTCATGGTCCAACCAAGCTGACACTGCTGACTTGCCCAGCTCAGCCTCTCTGTTTCCAAGTGTTTGGTGTGCTGTTACCTCTGACTAGAATGCAATGTCTTCAATGATATTTTATTCCTTCTCCATGGTCCAGATCAAATGCTCACCTTCCTCAGGCCACCTTATATTTTCCCTCCCCTTGCCTTTGGGCATCCCCTGTTAAAACATTCAGTATCTCCTCCTCTCTGCTCAAATATCTTTGATTTTTCTTCTCCTTTTTCTCCTCCTCTCCTTTCTCTGCTTCTTTGAACAGAGTCTCAAAGGCTAGCCTTGAAATCACTTTGTATCCTAGGAGGGCCTCAAACTTGTGATGACCCTCCTGCCTCATCTCCCTCAGTGCTGGGAATACAGGTATATGCCACCATGCCTGGCTTCTTTAGACTTTGCTAATATCTAATTCCATTTACCTTACAATTGTTAGTTTTTTTAAAAATATATACAAATAGGCTGTATGTTTCTGGAGACAGCAGGCTGGATATCATTTGTTTTTGTTACCTGACTTCTCTCTCCATCCTTACCTTGTCCAATATCCAGCCTTTGCCTTGCTGCCCAAAATGAATGTTGAATTAATGTAGTAAAAATAAGTGTTGTGGGTAGGAGAACTCAGTCATTAAAGTGGCAACCGTTTACTGACTCAAGGGGCCAATTAGACAATGGGCTATACACTGGAAAATTCTAGATATGGATCAAAACAGTTTCAATTATACTCACACCCTGTAATAAACCAGGAATAGCATACAGAAATACTCCTTGGGCCCTATATGCATGTGGAATCGTGTGTGACTCATGTTTATTTGGAAAAAAATTCTGAGACTACCATGATTCTTCTTAAAATCTCTGTCCATGAACCATATGAAAAGAAATAGATCTGCCTTGGGAGTGTGTGCTTGGGCATTGTACATCATGTGCTTTAAGCCCATCTCCATTTGTGGAGTTTCTACTGCTATTCTGCCTCATGCCCATGTTAGGATCAAGTGATTAATTGTGGTGAAGGAGTCTCATTTAAAACTGTAACATTGCTTATGGGATCAAGTGCAGGGAGCTCAGAGTACTGAACCCTGTTATGGGTTTACTGTTGGGAAAACTCATCTCTTTTCTTGAAATTTCAATCTTCTCTTTTGTAAATGGGACAGCTACCACTTTCCTTTCTTTCAGGGCAGTTTGCACAGATGATGGCAGTTCATTAGTGAAATGCTTTGAGAAGATCCTATGGAAGCCCTCTGGGTACTGTAGGGATGCTAAGCTCCAGGCTTACAAGAGTAGATATTAAAACCATGTATCTGCCTGTTCTAGTCACTGGGTGCCCATGAACAGTCCCTTAGTTGTATTAATAACACTGCAATTTTTTTCTGAAGAAAGAAATTAAATTTGTTTTTCAAATTTTACAATTTTACAAATGAACTATAAGTTCATTGGCTTGAATGAATTTCAAATCATAATTTTGTTAGTGTCAGGATGGCAGTAAAACTTGTGAAATAGAGCAAGGGTAGGGAAGTGAAAGCAGGAGGGAGCGATTCAGACCACTCCACCTTTCTGCCTTGCAAGTTTCTTTTACTTTTCTTCCTCCTCTGTGCCCTTAAATTCCCTTGAAGATGTAAAACTTTCTTCTCCTCTTCATTTAAACAAACGTAGCCTGGTGGCACTGATGTTTGTAAAAGTACACAGGAACTGCAAAGACAGATGCAGAATCTGTCACCTAGGTAGGAAAATTTCAATTCCTTCTAAGTCATCTTACAACTCACTATGATTGGAATGAACCTAGCTCAAAACGGTGGAGTTGAACATAACTGAATATGGTAGCCTTACCTCCTTCTCCCTATATTTTCTGGATTTATTTATTCCAACAGGAGTGTGTTCTGGGTTCCTCCCCTTTCCATCTTTTGTCCAGTGAGACTCAAGTATGAATAGGGAGTGGCTCTGCTGAGCGTGGATGTACCACAGTGTTCCAGGGAGACAAAGTGTCAGCCCTAGAACTAACCTGGAGTGTTGTGAGCGGCAGGAGGTTGGAAGAGGGCAAAGTTCCCCTGGGGCACCCTGGAAATCATACCCTGTAGCCTAAATGTTGTGAATAAGACAGCACCTGGCTCTAGGACAGAATTTTATCATGTTCATGTATAAATAAGGAGGCCTTTGGGATGAAATTAAATAACACCTCCAGCCCCAACCCCAACACACAGGGGAGGAGGTGAGGAATAACAGTTTATACTTGTCTTAATCAGGGACCATTTGGTCACAATTTGCTCAATCTGGTTTAAACAATAAGGGAAGTTTGTCTCATGTCACTCAGGACCAGAGGTGGCAGCAGGACTCCTGGGGGAGGGGGAAGGGGCGGGTGGAGGTGAGTGGGGCTCACAGCTCCCCAAAGGCCTCAGGGCTTTTACTTCTCTTTGTCAAGTTGATGCTTTATTCTGTCTTTGACTGGCTTGTTTTCTTCAGTCACACATGTTCTAAGCATATCTGCATCTTCTCTGATCTATGGAGGATTACATGGTCCCAAAACTAAATTCTTCCAATCAGCAACTCTGATTGACAGACAGAAATGCTGTAAAGGTGATCATTTGACCAATTTGGTCCCACCAGTTTAGTCCACTCAGGTGGGCCTACAGATCACCCATCTTTAGCCAGAGGCTTAGCAGGAGGAGAAGCTGTTTCTTGAGAAGAGAATTTCTAGAGGGCAAAGAAATGGAATCTCTGGTTCCATATTTACCTCTTCACTGCTTATGAAATTATACTGTGTGGGGATTTCACACATTCTTTGCTTTTACATCTTTTTTCTTTTCCTAACCCTGTCCATTTCACTGCCTGTTGGCTTGGGACAAATTATTTCACTTGGTTAAACACAAGTATTGTTTAAATAATTGTGTTTAACAAATGAGAGTTGAACAAATAGTTTAACAAATGAGCGTTGGTATAAGAAATGTATTCCTCTACTGGAGGCTACAATTTAAAGGGCAGAGAGACAAAAACAAAAACAAAAACAAGAACACCCAACATTAAACAGAATAATTACAAGCTGTGTTAAGAAAGGAAATGGAACGCTGAGTTAGAAAAAGACCGAGTGGGGAGGAAAGGGCCCCATCTGAGATGCAGCGCAGGAGGACCGCTCCGGGGAGCTGAGTCGTTAGTGGAGCTTGAAAAGACCAGTCATGAGAAAGGCAGCAGAGAAGATGAGGGGCAAAGTATCCGAAGCAGAGAAACAGGGCAGTCTATACCCCCAAATGCAAAATCCCCGGGGAAGTGAAGGACTTAATTTGCTTTTAATTCCCCATACTCTGCATGCTCCAACTGTCCTTCACATCAGCTAATCGAAGGTCTTTTTGCAGACTCTATTAAGGTCTGTTGCAAAAGATCAAATTCTATAATAGCGGATGTATATTGGCCCATTCATCTCAATCAGCGCTCAAGATATAGATTTATATTATAATAAAACAATCTGGCCATTTGGGTGGAGGTGTTATCTATAGCATGCGAGATTACTGGGTTTTGAGGTGAGAGAGGTTTGGGTTTGGGTCTTGTCTTTGGGCCTCCCTGGTTGTATAACGTGGGCCAGTTAGGCGACTGTTCAGTTACCATTAGTTTCTTTATCTCCCTACCCCATCCTTCATCTTAGGTTCACAGAGATTTTTTAGGATTATACATTTAGGAGCCATATATTAAATGAGGAAATGTATGTAAAGTGACAAATGCATGTCATACTCTCACTGCATATTAAAAGCAATTTTAAAAGTTAATATCACCTTTGTATATAAATTAAATTCACACAGACTCCTTTGTGATATTCCATAAAAATTCAGTATATAAAAGAATTGTACAATGAATAGTTTGGAAAGATGTGGGAAAGCTTCAGATCACAGCAGGCTACTTTTCCCCCTCCAGTTCCCTCAAATGCAATGGAAGGAGACATAATAGAAACTGACAGGAATTCCTCAAATGAATGGAATTAGAAAGCAACAAGAAAATCCTGGTCTAAAATCCTGGTCTAAAATCCATAGGAGACAACTGTAAAGAAAGTATAGACCAGAGAAACCCTGGGCTTGGCCTCAGATTTACAGTGAACAGGAAGAAAGCCCCGGGTAGTGATTAGGAGCTTCACTGAGAACTGCCTTCAGAGCAGAAGCACTACTTACAATTCTCACTGAACCTCTTTCCCAGCAGCAAGCACCGGAGGGGAAAGTACCCGGTTTGTGTGTGTGTGTGTGGGGGCGCATTTCTGAAGTGGAGGGCCTGAGAAGGAAATAACCAAGGTTACCTTGAGGAAATTCCAGATTTCATAAAAAACAAAAAGAGAAGAGAAGGAAAAACCTTCCCAAGAAAGTAATCAATGGCATTTCTTATTGCTGGAAAAAGCCCTCCTTAATTTAGCAATTGGTCTGCTGTCTGCTTCATACCTGAGCATTCTGGTTCGGACAGTCCCCTCACACAGAACCCTTCTGGGGGAAAAGATGTTTGGGGAACAGTGATCACAGCTGCAGCAGAAATACTTGCAGCTACCCACATGGACTGTGGTACATAGGAAAGGGCAAACAATGAACACCAGATATTCAAGGAAAACCAATAGCAGGAATGAGAAGCCCTGAGGTTGGTTAGTAGGAACTGCTCATCTTGGAGCGAAAGAGACAATTCAAGTAAGAGTAGAGCAGTTACAAAAATGACTGCGAGGTAAGTGCATTTGTTAAGGTAATGATAAAAATAGGCTGCCCTGAAAATCTCAGAAGCAGATAGCACAAAATAATTCTAGAAGACCAAAGTATGAAATGAAAAGCTCAACAGAGGAACTGAGAGATATGACATGAAATTAGTGATCTGGAAGATAAGGCTCAGGAAATACCTCAAAATTTGGAGCAAAACTATGAAGAGAGAAAAGATACAGGGAAAAGTTAACAGAAAAAGTACACATCCAGGAAGGCCAAGACACCAATTCAACAGGAATTCCAGAGTCAGAGAACAAAGGCAGGAAGGAAATAATGGAGGAAATATTTCTTCAAGCTTAAGGAGAGACAAGGATCATTTATTTTAAAGGTACCATTGAAAGCCAGTGGAACTAATGTAAAAAGATCCACACCAGAAAAGCCTGGTGAGCTGAACAGGTTCCAAAGATAAAAGAAAATCTGAAAAACTTCCAGAGAGAAAAAATACTCTTATCTTTATAGTGGACAATGGTAGTTACAGTTTTACTTTTCTTATTCACTTTTCCTCCTCCTTTATCTCCTTTATTTCAGTAAGACTTCCTTCTCTTCCTCCCTTACTTCTTTCCTTCTGAGCTTTTTAAATCTTTCTTTGTCGTTCATATGGCATCATGAATTTCAGAATTAGTCCGGCCCAACACAGGCTACAGAAAGAAGCCAGGGACCTACCCTCGATCAACCAGAGCGATTGTTCAGGTTGGGAACCAGTCCCAAGAGTGGTTCCCAGACAATTGGGAGTCTTCCAGGATCTTCAGGCATCAGTAGGGCAGTCAGTCTTTATTGTAAGGTCATGTGACTATAGGGGTATTCACTCCAGCTGTATGTAGTTATCTTTCTCAAAGAGAGGAGTTTATTGCCATAGTACAGAATGAGCCAAACACACTGAGAGAAACACAAAGTCTCAGAACATGGCGAAAACTCCAGTGGCATTGTTTGGACCACTGGATTCAGCCACCCTTGAGGCTGAGTATACCTTTTGAATCCCAATAAATTCTCTACTTTTCTAACACTAGTTTGGATTGACTTTGTGTAGTATGTACTTGCAAATAAATGAAAGCCAGGCACCAGCTTTCTCACTAGTCCCATGAAATGCTAGAAAATAAGGCAGAACAATTGTTAAAGTTCTGGAAGAATAATTCTGAGCCTATAATTCTACATCCATTCAAACTACCAGTCCAGTATGAGGGCTAAATAGATACATAGGAGATGTAGACTCAGAAAGTTTTCCATTCACAGAACTTCTCTAAAAGAATTACTTGGGAATGGATCATAACAAAAAAGTGGGCTCAAAGAGCAGAAAGATGGAAAATTATGTCAAGCAAAGTTATCAGTGAAAGTTATAATTAATCTGAATAAATAGGATACATAACATAAAAAGACACACAATAGACTGGAACTAAAATCCTAAATAACAAGTATGGGAGAGAAATACTATTAGTGTACTAAGAGTCTCCTGCTGTCAGGGAGAGACTGCAGACACTACAGCTAGCCATCAATAGCAGATTTAAATTTTTTTTGGTCAAAATTTTGTGATAGCTACTAGAAAAATAGAAATTAGATGTGTAATTCCCAGATTATAAAAGGGGGAAATCCCAATCAAATGAAAGGAAAATAAGGAGGAAAATAAGACACACAGAAAAAAAAAAGCACAAGATATGCTGATAGGAAGAAATCTAAGTGTATCAGGGACCATGATAAGAGTGTGAGCTGACCGAGGGCTCACTGGAGCGAGAGCACCCTGCAGCTAGGAGTCCCGACTGGTTCCGTTCTCTGATGAGTCCTTTGACAAGTGTTGGTTGAGTGAATAGACGCACAGACGCTCTATCATTTGATTTTCAGCAATCGTATTTTATTTATTTTTTTTCTTCTTTTTTTTTTTTTAAAGTTTTTTGCTTTAATTTCCTTAACTGCATAATAAATTAATAAGGTGGGAAAATATCTAGAATTGTGGATCAGTGGCAGAGCATTTGTGTAGCAAGCTCAAGGCTTTGAGTTTAATCTCAAAGTGCCTGAACACATGCATGTGTGCACAGGTGCGCGCACACACACACACACACACACA
Source organism: Dinomys branickii (assembly GCA_004027595.1). NCBI lineage: Eukaryota > Metazoa > Chordata > Mammalia > Rodentia > Dinomyidae > Dinomys > Dinomys branickii. The sequence goes on from PVLD010033385.1 coordinate 13,423, forward strand.
CACACACACACACGGAAACCCAAAGAGAAAGGAAAACAGTTGCACGCAACCATCCACGCTGGAGGCGGGCACAGAGCTCCGCAGGCCTCCGTATTTTTTTTTTAATTTTATTTTAAAGACAAAAGAATGGAGACATATGAACGAGAAAAGCCATAAACAATACAGAAAATACAAAGTTATACAGAATATAGTAGGGAATTAGAACTGGATGTTGTATTACATAGTTATTTTCACATTAGTTAACACAAAAACATTAAAGGAAATACCAAATTATAGATAAGATAGTAGGGAA
>PVLD010033386.1:0-13712 GCA_004027595.1 Dinomys branickii
TTCCCACGTCTCGCCCCGGCAGCCTGGTCCGCCCTACCACATCTCCCCCGGCATCTCAGAGAAATACGCCCAGTTTAAACTTCCCAGCCGAGGTTCCGGCATTCACGCTCACCAAGTCTGTCTCGAGCTGGTGGTGTTTATTAAGGAGGTTCGCTCCCTTGCTGCTCACCCGGTCGCCATCTTCCTGAGTTCCCTCTTGTTATTGTTAAGGTGTCTCTCATTACTCACCTTGTCTTCTAGCTTCACACTGTCTTCATACAGGTTACGTTTGTCGCCCATACTTTCCATTCAGTTTTTAATCTCTTGAATTGCTATTTGGAATTTTAAGGATTGTAATTCTTTTGTATGCTGATTATTCATAATTTGCATCACTTTGTTTAGCTCTGCTAGCTTTTTATTTGTGTCTTCTGTAGACTTCTAATTGTGTTTATTTGATCCAGTGTCTGTTTAGTTATACTACATGTTCTGCGACCTTGCACATACCTTATTGGTTTGTTTGTTTATCTCTTCTGGAACCATTGTGAATAATTCAGACATGTGACTTTTGATTTAGTCCTCTTTGATGCCCCATGGATCAATTTTGGGAGTGTTTGGAATTTTTGTTAGCTTGTCTTCTCATATTTTTTATTTGGTTCACTTGTGTGTTTTGAGATCTGTGTGTTGATTGTAGTGGAAAGCTTTATTTTTAATAGGAAGAACTCCTTCATTGATTCTCCTTTGCAGTGGCATTCTCTGGGAGTTGCTAACTATTGGCTTTTGTCTCTGTTTCAAGCTCTAGCCACCTCTCTTTATTTGGGATAGGAAGCTGTAGAGTGTTTTGTCCATAATCCAGTTCTCCAATAATGGCCCACTTTACTGTTATTTTTTTTAAACCAGGAGTTGAACTCAGGACCTTGTGCTTGCCAGACAAGCACTTATGCCAGTGAGCTATATCTCTAGCCCCCACCTTACTGTTAATGGTGCCAAGTCCAGTTACTGGCATGCCTAGTAAACTAATAAATATCAATTTAGCTAGATTCCTAAACAAGTGGTTTATCTTGAAGCTTAACATCTTCTTTGTGCAGTAAATGCAAGGGGTTGGGCTAGGAGCACCTGTGACATCACTTGGTTCCAACATTCTGAGAGGCTCTGTTCCCATGGTGCTGTGGCCCTAGTATTCCTCACAACTGAAGAAGCACTGCACAGGGACAGAGGCAGCTCACAGTCTTGAACCCTCTTGGACACAGTGTGAAGATGCGTAGAAAGGAGTGCAGAAGGAAGGCGAACATTTTGAAAACCTCAGACCTCCACAGAGGACACATTTTGAAGAGGGGCTGCCTTCCTCAGGAGAATACTTTGAAAGCTGGCGACCTCCCTGGATGAAGTTCAAAAGCGAGTGGCAAGGGCTGCACACCAAATGGTAACGCTTTGAAAATTGGAGACCCCAGGAACATGTGGAGGGCCGTCATGACCAACTTGATGGAGAAGAGGAAGAACAAGCTTTACGTTGAAAAACTCCAGAAGAATTTAAATATCCGGCCAGATTGAAGCCATGATATCCCTCCTTTTCCTTCAGCTGAGATGACACTGGCCATGAGTTCACTGAGCTCTGTGGCTGGGCGTAAATTTTTTTCTATAGATGGTATCTTCACTGTTTTTCTATTTCCTTTCTTGTGCAGACCTTTAATTCCTTTTTATCCCTTCTGTTAATTCTTCTTATTAATTTTTGTGCAAGTAGAGTTTTGTTCAGAAAGTATTTGCCCTATGCCTATGTCATCAAGAGTTTTACCTATTTTCTCTTCTGGCAGATTAAATTTTTCTGTTCTAAAATTTTGATCTTTGATCCATTTCAATTTGAGTTTAGTACATGGTGAAATAGATGAGACTAGATTCAATCTTCTGCAAAGGAATAGGCAGGTTTTTTTCAGGACCACTTGTTAAGGTGGCTGTCTTTTTTCCAAAATATGTTTTGGGCCCTTGCCAAAGATCAGACAGCTGAATGTGCCTGAGGTTGTTTCTGGATTGTCGATTCTACTTTATTGAACCACTTGTCTATTTTGCTAGTAACATGCTTTGTTTTTATCACTGTAGCTTTGTAATATAATTTGAAATCCAAGGTTTTGATGTGTCCTGCTTTGCTATTGTTGTCCAGGATAGCTTTTCATATTCTGGTTCTCTTCTGTTTCCATATGAATTTGAGGACTATTTTCTCTAGTTCTGTGAGGACTGTTAATATTTTGATTGGAATTGCATTAAATGGGCATATCAGTTTTGGAAGTATGGCCATTTTGACATTATTCATTCTGCCTACCAAGAACAGAGAATATATTTTCATTTCAACTGTCCTACTTGAGCTCCTTCCTTAAGAGTGCTGTAAATTTCATTGTAGGGGTGTTTCACTTGTTTGGTTATGCTAATTTCTAAGTATGTAATTTTTCTTATTGCTATTTTAAGTGGTCTTGTGTTCCTAATTTCTTTCTTGGTGCATTCATTATTGGTGTAAAAAACGTTATTGATTTTCCTGTGTTGATTTTGTTTCCTGCTATATTGCTGGAGTTGGTCATTAATTCTAGGAATCTTTCATTGGAATTTTGTTGGCTTCTATGTAGAGCATGTTATCATCTGTAAAAAACACTGAAAAGTTGAATTCTTCCTTTCCTATATATATCCCTTTTATTTCTTTCTCTTTTCTAATTTCTCTGGCTAATATTTCAAGAACTATGTTGAACAGGAATGTGAGTACAATTTTTTTCACTTATGAGTATGGTCTCTAGTTGCACCCATTTCCCTATAAAAGCCTCAAGTTTATCTTTTTTATAGCTGAGTAACACTCCATTGTATAGAAAGACCACATCTTTTTTATCCATTCCTCAGTTGATGGGCATTTGTGTTGTTTCCATGACTTAGCTATGACAAATTGCACTGCTATAAACGTGAGTGCACATATATCACTGTGGTAGGATGTTTTTAATTCTTTTGGAAAAATACCCAGAAGAAGAATAGCTAAGTGGGACTTCCAATACTAGTTTTGTGAGGAATCTCTAGACTGATTTCCACAGTGGTTTCACCAATTGGCACTCCCACTAGCAATGGAGAAGTGTTCCTTTTTCCCCACAGCCTCTCCAGCATTTGTCATTGGTTGATTTCTTAATGATAGCCATTTTTTGTGGGCTGAGATGAAATCTTAGAGTTTAGAGTATAGGTTCTTAAAGTTGTTATTAATAATCTTCTTTACCTGATGATGTCTGTTGTGATTTCACACTATCAATTTCTCATTACATTCGTTTGGGTCCTGCTCCCCCTGTTTTTGGTAATAATCACTAGTAATTTGTCAATTTTGTTTATTTTAAAGAACCAGCTTTTTTATTCTTTGATTCTTTGTATTAATTTTTATCCCAGCTTTATTAATTTTTTCTTTGATTTTTATATTCTCCCCATAGTAGCTTAGAATGTGGATTGTTCTTATTCTTGTAGGACTTTGAGGTGCATCATTAGGTTTTTATCTTGCTTTTTAAAAAAATGTGGGCATTCATATTTATAAGTATTCCTTTTGGGACTGTGTTCATTGTATTCCATCACCCACAGTATATTGCATTGCCAGTATATTTAGATTTTAGGATCTGTTCGACTTCTTCCCGAATTTCCTCTATGACTCACTGATCATGCTTGATTTCCATGAGTTCATATAATTCCTGTGTTTTCTTTTCCCATTAATTTCTAGTTTCATTGCATTGTGATTTGATAGTATGCATGGAATAAATTCTTTTACATTTGCCTGAGCATGCTGTATGTGCTGGTATGTGGTTTATTTTGGAGAAAGTCTCATATTCTCCTGAGAAGTATGTGGATTTTGTAGTGGTGAGTGGAATACTCTTTAGATGTATGGTAAGTCCATTTGTCTGAAGGTTTGGTTCAACTCTTAAATTTCTTTGCTGTTTTCTTGTCTGGTTGAACCCAGGGCCTTTGCACTGATCTACATCCTCAGCCCTTTCACAAATTAAAAATATTTTTTGGAGACCAGTTCTCACCAAATTGCTAAATTGTCCAGGCTGGGTTCAAACTTGTGATCCTCTTACACTAGTCTCCCAGAATGCTGGGAATTCAGGCATGCATCACCATGCCCAGTTTTCTTCTTTTCTACCTCCCTGCCATTTTCCTTTCCTTTCTCTGCTCTCTTCCCCCAGAAACTGTTGCCTACTAGGCTAAAAACAAAGACTACATCATAGATATTTAAACAGAATTACAAGGTAGCAAAGTTCTGAACCCTACTATTAGAGGGAAGCATTTGCCTAGGTTATCCTTTGCTGGTAATTTCATTGCAGAAGAATTTAAATTCTTTGTAATTTTTTTTAACACGTGAAGTGTGTGACGTTCAAAGACTAAAATATCCCACTAGAGGGAGCCATGTACCCATAGTATCTATGTGCCTTGAGCTTATGGTCTCTTCCACAGAGATGCTAAAAGCTGTGTCTGAGGGCCTTAGCATCCATCCTGCACTCCACAGCTCTCTAGGGGCCTCATACAGGAATTACTTTTACATCATAGTAATTGATTTGAAGATGGGTTGAATTTGATAGCTACTAATACAGAATAGTAGTGCTGAAGATGAGCCTGTACATTGTTGGTACATACAGCATTAAAAAAAATTCATCTGGCACATACATTATGTCTCTTACAGGGTTCAAGGAAAGGAATGAACGATCCAGGGTGGGAAAGAAGCAGATGAGTATACTGCCCTCCCTCCTGTTTTTCATACTTCCTGTGAAGCAAACATCCAAACGGGGCAGCCCTGAGCTGAGCATCTGCCTTATAGAGTCCATTGTCACATGAAAATTTTATTCTCATAGGAGAATTTTATTCTCAGGGGTGGAGTCCTAGGAGAAGGATATTCTAGAGAGAACCTGATCACAGTGTAGAGTCTTTTGAACACAAGTGGCTTTTGAACTTTCTGGGAGATTTAAAATCCTTATTTCAGAGCTGTGCATGGTGAAGCATGCCTGCATAAGGCAGGAGGATCACAAATTTGAGCTCAGCTTGGGCCACTTAGAAACTTTGCAAGATCCTGTATCAAAAATAAAAAAAGGGCTGGAGATGTAGCTCAGTGAAAAGGCTCTGTGTTCATTTTCCAGCAACACAAAAACAAAAAACCAACCAACAAACACACAACCTCCCCACCTCCAGACCCCATCTTAGTTCACACAGAAAAATACATTTAAACTGAGAACCAGACTTTCAAAATGTGTCATATCAATCCCCATCTGATTCTCATTTCAGAGACCAGATATTTGGTTAAGAGAGTATTCAATGTCTCAGAAGAAGAGTAAAAAGCTGCTTCAGGTTGCCGCCCATAGAAAGTCTACTTCCATGGCTTCTTTCAGTTGCCTATAATCATACAGGAGAAGAAACTAGGTTCTCTTCCCTTGTTTCAGCAAACCAACTTCAGCTCATCTTCAGAAAACAATCTCTGATCTTAACTGAATCTTTGGTTCCTAGGGTAGCTGAACTCTTCTGTGATTCAGTATTCTCAAGGTTTTTTTTTTTATTTATGTGAAATATGGCATTGGAATGTATATGTATATATGTATGTGTGTGTGTATATATATATATATATATATATATATATATATATATAAAACTAGTATGACCATTTCAACATTATTAATCCTACTTGTCAAATTACAGGATATTTTTGCAGTTTTTTGCATGTCATTTTCAATTTATTTTATTGGTTTCTTATAGGTTTCAATATATGGTTCTTTACCACTATGCATTTTATTATTTTTTAAAATTAATTTTATTGGTACAATTTAGATATACATAACGATCATTTAATCACAGGGAATTTGTACCTGTACATAATATATCTTGATTCTCCTTTTTTCCCTCAATACCTTCCCTACTACTCAACCCCTCTTCTTCTCTTTATTTACAAAGGTTTGTTTCCAGTTTTCCTTCTGTTCTATTTTCTTTTCTCTTTCTTCTTTCCACCTTCCCTTGTTCCCCTTCCCATTTGAACATTTTTTTCCTATTTTCCAACATTGATTATATATTTTGGCCCTTATTTATCTTTTTGGTTTCTCACACCAGAGAAACAATATATTTACACAAGTGGGTCCAGTTTATTTTACTTAAGAGTATTATCTCAAGGTGCATCCATTTACCAAGAAATGTCTCAAGTTTATCCCTCTTTATGCAAGATTAGTACTCTGTTGTATAAAAAGACCACATATCTTCTTTATCCATTCATTGGCTGGTGGGCATTTGGACAGTTTCCCAGATTTAGCTATTACAAATTGTGCTGCTGTAAACATGGGTGTGCATATATTTCTATGGTATTATTTTTAAAGTTCTGCCAGGAATATACCAAGAAGGAGAATACTTGAGTCAAATGGAATCTATAGTTTTAGTTTTTTGAGGAACCTCCACACTGATTTCCACGGTGGTTTCACCAACCTATCCTCCGACCAGTAGTAAAGAAAGGCTCTTTCCCCCCAAGTCCCTGCCAACATGTTATTGCTTGATTTCTTGATAATAGCCATTCTTCTGGGGAGAGATGAATTCTCAGGGTTGTCTTAATTTACATCTCTGGAATAACCAGTAATGTTGAGCATTTTTTCATGTATTTATTTGCCATTTCCACTTCTTCATAGGTGAAATGTCCTTTTCAGATGGCCATTTTTGAATGGGGTCTTTAAATTTGGGATTCTGTTTTTTTGAATTCTTTATATATGTTAGATAGTAGTCCTTTTTCTGATGAACTGCTGGCAAAATATTTTTCCACTCTGTGGGATGTCTCTTCACTTTGTTAGCAGTTTCTTTTGCTGTGTAAAAACTTCATAATAAAACGAGATCCCAGTTGTTGATTCTTGGTAATATTTCCTGTTCATGAAGTCTTTGCTGCACCCACTTCCTCAGGAATTCTACCTATTCTCTTCCAGAAGACTTAGTGTTTCTGATTTAATACTTAGACCTTTGATCCATTTTGATTTTAGTATTTTATTTTATCATATAAAAATCAATTACATTTCTGTATATTAACAATTTTGATTTTAATTTCCACACACTAGCATTGTAAATAGGGTTGCTTTCTAGTTTCTTTTTCAAGTAGTTCTTTGTTAGTGTATAAAAACATAATCCATTTTTTATATTTATTTTGCATCTTACATTTTTACGGAATGTATTACTTCTAATAGTGTTTTGGCAGCTGTTAGGATTTTCTAGATGTAAGATTGTGCCCTAATACAATGGATTTTATTTGTTAGTTTTTTAAAAAAATTTATTTTAAAGAAAATAGTACAAAAAAGAACAATAGCAAAATACAAACAAGACAAAGCAAGGGCATTAGAAATGATACAGGATTTCAAACCAAATGATAGGGATTAACAGTGGTTGTTATATTACATATTGTTATCTTCAACAAAGTTGCTCAGATTACCAGATGTAAGAATGGAAGACTGATCAAACCATTAAAGGGAATAAGAAAATAATAATTTAAAAGAACATTAGAGACAACACATAGTTTCACTAGACAGGATTATATTTTACCAATGGTTGTTATACTTCAAATTGGTGTCATCACATAAATTGCTCAGATTACCAGATATAAGCTTACAAAACTGGTATAAATATATATGAAAATTTAAGCATTAACTGTTCCTTTCAATAAACTCTCAAGTTCTCCACAAACTTGACAGCAGAAGCAGATTCTCACACAGAACCCTCATCTCATGGTGTCCATGGAGCTTCTCTTCTAAGCCTTATGTTTACAATTTGTTCTCAAAGTTTTCAGCAATTGAGGTTCATTACCACCTTTTGAACATGCGTCCACTGGGCATCGTTAGCTTCTTTAGAAAATTGATCCCCGTGTGAAGGAGTAGTTAAATAAAGCAGATAAAACCTGTATCACCCTAGGCAATAAAGGCACTGCAAAGAAGCACACTGCCTCCCTTCTGAGGACTTACATATAATTTCTTTTTTTTTGTATTGGTGATTGAACCCAGAACATTAAAAATTTTTATTTTTAGTATATATTTTAAAATGACACATAGGAATTATACTATTACTACTATTATCCTATTACACTATAATTATATTTATGGTACACATACATTTCAATACATGTGTACTGTATGTAATGATCAAATAACATTAGCTGGCATATCTATCACCTCAGACAACATCATTTTTTTATACTTGGAACAGCCAAAGTCCTCCTTACTAGTCGCCATAAAATATTCAATTACTTGTTGCCAATCATAGTTACATTACTATGCTATAGAACATTAGAAACCATTTTCCTCATCCAGTTGCTGCCTTGTACCCATGGGCTATTCTCTCTCCATCCCCTCTTTCCTCTCACCACTCCTCCCTGGAAGTTCGAGGTCATTGTGCTGTTTCTTTGAGCTTGTAGTGTTCATATTTAGAATGCTAGTACCACTTCTTGCCTGGGATGTATTTTCTCTTCAAAAGCTTTTTACATTTGCAGCAATATGGTTGGAACTGAAGGAGATTAAGTGAAAGAAGCCAGGCACAGAAAGAGAAAGCCCTCACATTCTCACTTTTATGTGGAAGCTAAAGTTTTAGATCTCAGGAAGTAGAGAATAGAACCCATAGCGTCTCTTACAACAGAACTATTAAAAAATTTCAGTCTCTCAGTTTTCTAATTCTATAACTGAGAGGATGCTGTTTGTTTTTCTCTTTTTCTGACATGAATGTCTTTATGTGAATCTGTGATTTGACTCTGACTTGTATTTTTGAAATGAAAGATAATAGGCTTATTTCCTACTTAAAAACCCAGCTTGGACACTTCTATTAAGAGAAAGGTAAAATGTGGGGAGAAAGCTAAGGAAGCATGCAGATAGAAAATCAATAGAAAATATGACAAAGTTTAGCCCATTCCAAGATGTACATGGCACATCTTTAATTTAAGGGAAACAAGATTTTCTGAAGATATTCAGATTGTCTACAGTGTGCACATGATATATTTTTACATCACTGATGTAATAGTTTCCTAAGTGTGGATGCTGAAATCAATCAAATGTGTGAAAATCTGGAAGAAACTGTAATACTTGCCCAAACCATAGGTTACTACAAATTGGGAAGGAAGGACTATAGGGGACCCAGGTCACTGTTTAATGTCACCCACTATCTCTGAAAGACCTAAGGAAAACTAGAGCGAGTGACAAGAGAGTGAGAAGAATTATGGAATAATTTTTCTAAATTTATGCGTGTAATTGAAGGAAGTGTTTTTCTTCTTACTGTTTTTGCTTCTTCATCAGAAAAATCTAAAGATGCATTTAGGATACCTGTATAACATTTTCTTCCCTGGGAATTACCAATTTATCTACAGAGAACAGTTATCAAAATTCCCGGTTTATGAACACCAAGAGTAGAGGGCAGAACAACTGAGGATGATGCACTTTCACGCTTAGTTGCCACTGAGGATGCTTCAAAAGTGAGAAAAAGCCACTCTATCATGCTGCCTACAGATTTCTCAAGATCTCTGTTCTCAGAGATATATTCCAACTCAATATCCTGGAAATACTGAAGGTTGAGAAGAAACATCATAGAAAATGCTAAATAATATTACTTTCCAAAGCCTGAGTCTTGTTCATGGAGAAGGAAAGTCTCACAATATAAAGTAAGATGTTCTTCAGCACTACCTATGTGGAAAATTCTTACTTGTTCTGAAACATGGACATCATATATTTGGACAGTAATTGAGATGAGAATCTACAGCAGATGTCTAGTGAAGCATGAAATAGATGCTTCAGACAGATGAAATAACACACTACAGAAAACAGAATCACGTGGAGATATTTCTAACAAGAACATAGAAGAGGGGGGATTAATGAAATCAGAGGAGAGGATTTTAAATATGGGTATTTCATAAACACTTTCAGAGGAATGAAATATTGACCAGAGAGACAGCTGGATTCCTTTCTGGAGATTGATCTCTGGTTGTGTGGGCCAATAGAAACTGAGAACAACTGAGGGATCATGGCCAGGGTTACTCTCTGGTAGATACCCAAAAGTTCCTCAGTGGAAACTGTCTCTTGACCACTGAAAAAATCTCCACTAATCTATTGTACTTATCTCTCTCTGCTAGTAAACTAGGAATTCTTCATAAGCTTTTCAGCTGAGGTACTTACTTATCCCACCCTTCAGAAACGAGGCTGAGGCAGCTTGCAACAACTTATATTCCACAGCAGCTAGCAGGAAAATGATTCACAGTTGTGCCTTATATATGCTAACTAAGAGTAAAAAGAGATTCTTGTCAGCCTTAACTGCTGGGCTTGGTGGTGCATGCCTGTAATCCCAACACCTAGGAGGCTGCAGCAAGAGGATTGTTATGTTTGAGACCAGCCTAGGCTACATAAGTGAGCTCAAAGCCAGCCTGAACTGCACAGAGAGACCCTGTCTCAAAAAGATAAAAAGAAAAACAAAACCAGCCTTAACTAACTTGCCTTTAGCAATAAATGTGATTGCTAGGTGGTAAATATAAGTTTAATAAGTTTTAATAAGTTTAACCTGTTTCAAAGTTTAAATAAAACATAGTCTTGTACTGTTGCTAGTATCCCAGGTGATAAGGTAGCAAACAGATATCTGGAGACATCTCTGCCCTAGTGCATGGGGCAAAATTCCTCCAGACAATTGTTAGTTTTATCTAAAGGTAATCTCTTTGGAGCTCGAGAATACTTTGACTACTTCCAACTTGCCCTTTTATAAAGCAATAGCTTATTACAAAGATATGCTTCCTTCTTTAGACATTCCTGTCACCAGATCAATTGTAACTTATGCTTATAAATATCTAATAGGAGTAAGTGCAAAGTTCATGAGTTTTCTGGGAGGATAGAATCATGCATCAGTTTGATGGTGGATAGGTTGACTGGATTTTGTCCTCTGCTCTCTCCAGATGGCAAGTGCCTGCCCTGGAGTGGAATCTACTTGAGGGACACCTTGAAGGATCAATTAGAGATAGGGAGGGGATGCCCAAACTGCCTCTTCTTGTTTTACAGACGTGGGAAACTTACAGTCAAATTCACTTACTCCTCTTAACTGCATCATTAAACATTGGGAAGATATTTGATCCTTACATGCTGAAAAAGAGCTATTTAATATTTTTCTGCATACGAGCATGGCCTACCTATCTCCTAGAGCCAAAGTGGAATGCAGAAGGAAGTACTGGGCGCTGTGGCGGGGCGGTCCCTCCCATCTCCCGACCCTGCATGGCTCGCCGGTGGCTGCGGCCAGAAGTTGGCTTTTTGGCAGCTGCGCAGCTGGGCGGACTCAGAGCCCATGCTCCTCAGGCAGACTGCGCTAATCCGGGTTGCGGACCAGGGTCCCGTTCAGGTCCCCATCCCCGCAGCCGGCGCCCTCCTCGGCCTGAGTGCGGGCACTGCGGCGGCTGTGGTCGGCGGCTCCTGCAAGAGCACCGAGGAGGTGGAGAAGTGCTGGGGAGTGGTGGATCATGGGCGGGACACGAGATATTGGCACCTTGGAGCTCTCCTGCCTGCATGGATTCCGGAATGGGTGAGCGGATTGCACTCCGCAACCGGATCTCTGAGTCAGGGAGAAGCTCATCCCAGGGAGATACACCTGAGCGGGACTCCTGCCTGCATGATCCCAGGGACGTGTGAGTTTTGTTGGGGCACCCCAGCCAGATTTCTGAGTCGGGGAGAAGCTCCGCCCAGGACAGACATCTGACAGGCCATACTGACTGCATGGACCCTGGGAAGGAAAAGCTGGGTGGGTGCCCCAACCAGATTTTTGAGTGGGGGAGGAGCTCAACCCAGGGAGGAACACATGAGCGGACTCCTCCCTGCACGGTCTCGGGGGTGGTGAGCTGTTAATCCGCCCCAGCCAGGTCTCTGGGTAGGAAGTAGCTCCGCCCACAAAACAGCATATGAGAAGCCTATTGAGCAGAACTCTCAGCAGAAAGCTTAAGAGACATTCTCCCAAAGAGAAGAAGTCACTGGAGCAGCCTTTGCAACAGACTTTGACTGGTGAACTGCCTGGGTAATTTATTGCTCAATATTTCGAATCTGATACCCAAAAATAGAAAAACAGAAGAACAAAACGTAGTCTCAGAACTCAACCCCAGAACAAGTCCTGGATGCGAGGATACAGGGGACCTAGGAAGCCACATACCTGCAAGTTCTGAAACGATTGCATTCAAAATAAAGAAACAACTCCATCAGGCCATAGAAGAGCTTAAAGCAGAAATAAGTCACATACCTGCAATAATATCTCAGACAAAAAATGAACTGAAAACTATAATGGAAGAAATGCTCCGTACACATAGAGAAGAAATAGATAAAAGATAGAAGAAAGTAGGAAACAAATGGAAATGTTACAAGAACAAATTAGGAATGAATTACCACGAATGAAACAGGTCCAAAGAGATTTCCAGGAACTGAAAACTTCCATTGAAAGTATGCAAAACCGCTTAAATGAAACCGAAGATAGAATTTCAGACCTTGAAGACAGCATGGCAGCTTATTAGCGTGAAAGGAAGGATCTCATAAAATGATCAAAGATGCAAAAAAAACATCAATCCAACAGCTGCAAGATGAGGGAAAACGAAATGATATTTGAGTAATAGGAGTCAGTGAAACAGCAAGAGACAACACAAATGATATAAAAACAATATTTGCTGAAATAATAGCAGAAAATTTCCCAAACAAGGTAAAAGATACTGAAGTACACTTATTCGAGGCATATAGAACCCCAACGAGCCATAACACAAAGAAAACAACACACAGTCTTATAATAGTCAAGATCCCAGATATCCAGCAAAAAAACACAATATTAAAAGCTGCTAGAGAAAAGAAACAGATCACCTATAAAGGAAAACCCATCAGAATCACTGAAGACGTCTTAACGGAAATCATGAAATTAAGAAGAGCTTGGAGTGAGGTATCACAGATTCTGAGACGAAACAGCTCCGAACCAAGACTGATGTAACCTGCAAAACTATTCTTCAAATTCAATGGAGAGGCAGATCCGGGGAAGATGGCGACCAGGTGGGCAGCAAGGGAGCGAAACTCCTTAATAAACACCACCAGCTCGAGACAGACTGGGCGAGCGAGAATGCCGGAACCTCGGCTGGGAAGTTTAAACTGGGCGTATTTCTCTGAGATGCTGGGGGAGATGTGGTAGGGCGGACCAGGCTGCCGGGGCAAGACGTGGGAAAGCCCCAGACGCTGGGAACCAGGGACGATCCGCGCGGGGAGGAAGCTTGACTCGGTCCAAGCGCCGTGGGAGAGCAGCCGGCTCGGTCCCTCCCGCCTCCCAAGCCGGTGCAGCCCCCCGGCGACTCCCGACAGAGATCGGCTTGCTAGCGGCGGAGACGCCCGGCAATCCCACGTATCGCGTGTGTCGGGCGGGCCGCGCGGAGGGCCCCAAACGCCGGAAGCGGAGAGAAAGATTTGCTGGGTCCTAGCGCCCCGAGAATACAGCCAGCTCGATCCTTCCCGCCTCCCGAGCTGGAGCAGCTCTCCGGCGACTCCCGACAGAGATCGGCTCTCTGGCAGCAGCAACGCCCAGCGGTCTCACGTTTCGTGCGCATCGGGCGGGCCGCGCAGAAAGCCCCAAAGGATAGACTGGCACCTTGGAACCTTCATGCCTGCAGGGACTCCAATAACTGGTGAGATATCGGCGCTCGCGACCAGATCACCGAGTGGGGGAGGAGATCCATCCCTATACCTGCAGGGAACCCTGGGAGGGTGGGG